>QLOY01016694.1:0-11195 GCA_003313965.1 Megacollybia marginata
AGGTACATATGTCATGTAAATCCCAAGGGGGTACCAACTAAGCAATTGAGTACCAGGGTTTTGTAAGGCGACGAGCAAAATGAGAGCTTATCAGGCCACTCAAAGACTCGGAGAAACTTATAATACCAAAACTAAAGAATACAGTGGATAGCTAAGGGCTTAAATACTAGATGGCTATCTGGTCAATGAGTAAGTGCAGAAGATAACAAGGGAAAAAGATAAGCTATCTGTGTCGCATGTTCTGCGATAAGCTATCAGAAGTTAATTTTAAAGATAGCGGTTTAAGTAACTTTTCGTTGAACACATCATGTTTTCGTCACCAGGTAGGATTCTGCGGTAGTTTGAGCTGATACGCTGCTCGTCCCACCTTTCCTATGATTACAAAGGGTCCATAACGTAAGTGGTCTAATTTCTTGGCAGGTTGTTGGGTTTTGATGTTCGTGCCTTCTAGCCATACTAGGTCTCCGGGTTTGCATTCTCGAGATTCAGAGCAGTGTTTGTCGAATTGTTGTTTCATTGTGGCCTTTGCTAGGGCCAAAGCCACTTCTGCTTCCTGTCTCGCATTGGAAAGTCGTTTGACCCATTCTGTGGCTGAAGGTACTTGATCTCTCTGTAGCTCTGTGCCAGTGTAAGGGTGATAACTGTGATCAACGAAGAAAGGTGATTGTTTTGTCATGGAATGAACTCGATTGTTGTAACTGAATTCCATGATGGCACACCATTCACTCCAGTTGTCTTGTAGGTAGTTGACAAATAGGCGGAGGTACGCTTCTATGTTACGAACAGAATTTATCCATTAGTTTCTTTTTCATTTCTTTTTCATTTCCTTTTCATTTGTATTCATTTTCCATCTTATTTCCACTATATCTCGGCTTATTCCTATCTCCTATCTTCTATTTCCACATTGTCTCCATTTGGTCAGTCTTTCTCATCATTTCATATCTATATCTCTCTCTATCTCCATTAGTAGTACCTATCCATTGTCTTGGTTCTCTTATCTTTCAGGCTTACCTTTCTAGTTCTGGCTTCTTTTCATATATCATTCATGTTCCAGCCATTCTCTTATGCTCCGTCCATATCTATTAGTCAGGATGCTTACCTATAGCTGTGTATATAAGTAGGGGTACTATTGATGTATTCCCTTAGTCTTGATATTAGTCTTTTCTCCCACTTCTACCACTCAGAGTGTCCTCTAAGTGCAAGATCTCTTCAGTTATCGTCCTGGAGGCATGCTAGGTTCATGATGGAGTCCCCAAAGGCAGCAGGTTATATTATGTAAGATGTGGTTCTAGTGGATGCCTGACATTCTACCTCTTGGTTTGCCCTTTCTGTTTGACTGTCCGTTTCTGGGTGGTAACCTGTGGATAGATGTCGTTTGATGCCAAGTTGTTTACATATTTGATCCCATGCTTTAGCCACTGTTTGGGGTCCTTGATCTGATATTAGGATTTCTGGAATACCATGGTATTGGATTACTCTATCTCGTACGAGATTGGCGAATCCTTCGGCACTGAGTTCTATGTGCGTAGGTTCAACATGTATGTGGTGGCTGTAAGTGTCAGTGAATACTTCAATTGCATTGAAGCCATTGGATTTGGGGAGGGGTCCAATCATGTCTGCTGTGACTTTGCACCATGGTTGTTTAGGCATGTCGTGGGGGTTAAGAGGGGCGTGTAACGGTTGTCGATCAATTTTATCTTCTTGGCATTTGATGCAGCCATCAACGTATCAGCGAATCATCTTCTGCATTTGAGGCCACCAATAGTTTTGCTGAATAAGTTCCTGGGTTTTGTATCTCCCTGGATGTCCAGCTAAGGGATTGTTGTGATGGTCTCGGATGATTCGTTCACGTAGTTTGTGGTTTTTTAGCACATATACGCGATTGTCATAAAAGATTAGTCCGTCCAATTCTTTCCATTTCTTGTCTCTGCCTTCCAAAGCTTGCTTGGCTGAAGGATCTAGTTTTCGTAACGGATCCTTTAGCTCTGGTAGGTATTCTGGTGGATCGTGAATCACGACTGCTTCTAACGCCCTGAATGTCATAGGCGCTAGCATGACGACGTTCTCATTGTCTTTATGTCCCATGTCATGGTCTGGTCTTCTAGACAATAAATCTGCCTGTTGGTTCTGTTTGCCTGGTTTGTGATGTAGGGTATAGTTGTAATCCGCTAGTTCTGTGACCCAGCGGGCTTGTCGTCGATTGAGTTTCTGCGGTTGTCGGAAATACTGTAAGTTTTGATGATCTGTCCAGATCTCGAAGGTTTGTCTGGGTCCTAGTACCAGGTGTCTCCATTCTGCCAAGGCTTCCATGATGGCAAGCATCTCTTTGTCATAGATCTCATAATTTTGTTCTGTAGGCGAAAGGGCTTTGGAATGGAAGGTGACCAGGTGCCATTTGCCTTCTATCTGTTGTGAGATTACCACACCGATTGCTCCTTCCAATGCATCTGCTTCTATTCTAAACTGTCCTTCGTCTTCTGGTATACGAAGGCAAGGGGCTGTCGTGATGGTTTCCTTTAGGGTGTCGAAAGCTGTTTGCCGTTGTATCTCCCACTTCCAGGCATCATTTCCGGTCAGCTGTGTCATGGGTTTTTGTAATCTTTAACAAATCTTCTGTAGAAATTGCAGAACCCTAGAAATTGTTGTAGCTCCTTTTTGTTGTTAGGAACTGGCCATTTTTGGATGCCATTGACTTTGATTGGGTCCATCTCGACTTTGCCTTCAGAGACAATTAATCCTAAAAATTCTATTTGTTGTTTTTCGAATTCACATTTTTCTGGTTTTAGATAAAGTTTGTTGGCACTGAGGATGGATAAGACTTGACGAACAAGTTTGCGATGTTCGTCTATGTTGTTGGTGAAGATGAGTATGTCGTCGATATAGATGAGAACCTTTCTCGTATTGATCAGGTCTCGTAAGAGTTCATTCATCATTGTTTGAAATGTGGCGGGTGAGTTGGTGAGTCCGAAAAACATTACCAAGGGTTCGAATAACCCTCGGTTAGTGAGGAACGCTGCTTTCCATTCATCTCCTTCTTTGATCCATATGTTGTTGTATCCCCATTGTATGTCGAGCTTTGTGAAATATTTGGCACCTTTCAGTTTGTTCACTAGCTCTTGGATAAGGGGAAGAGGGTATCGATTTTTGATGGTCATGTCATTGAGTTTTTGATAATCATTCGGATTTCTGAGTGTCCCTCTATGATCATTTTCATTTCCGCATAGTGTGTGATTTTTCCGTTATTGTTTTCCGTGCCATCTGTGTTATATGCCGAAATTGGGTGCTCCCACTTGTGCAGGGACAACCCTTTTTCTTTTGTGAACTGTTCGCTGATGCAGCTGCCCGTACAGCTGCTATCAAGAAGCGCTTGTGTTTGATACCTGGTTCCCTTCTCTAGATCCTGGAGTTCTATTTGGATGTTTAACTCCCGATCCGTTCTCATAGTCCTGAAGATAAATTGCTTTGGTTCATGTAGGTCTTCTAACCAGTCTAAGGCTTTGTTGGTTGGAATATTCAGTAGTTTTTTGACAAGGTGTTGGTCTACTTCTCGTTGTTTTTAATCATGTACCCACTGCTCTAGTGTTCCTATTCCTGCTTCTGCGGCTAGATCCCGTAATCGTGATAGAACCCATAACAAGGAGAAAGGTTTTGGCTTCTTTTGTTCTGGCGGTTGTTCCTGGAAGTGACCTGAAGAAGGAAGGTTAGGTTCTTCATCTTCGACTTCTTCGATCATTGTCTTCCATTTGTTTTCTGTTTTGACGCTGGACTCTTTTGCGTGTGAAAAAGATGTATTCCTATTGTACAATGCCTCGGGGCATGTCTGACAAGAAACGTGTGCATAAGAGTCCTGGACTGGGGACAACAAAGTTGCGTCTGCTTCGCTCCTGTCTAAAAACCCGCAGCTTTCTTTAGCTGCTCCTTCTGCTCGTCTGTGATTCCTGTAAAGTCGATGATTTCCAATGTGCACGTGGTGAAAGGTCGTTTGGGTGGAGGTTTGAGGTGATGGTATCGACCCAGATGCTTGTTATGGCAGTCTGGACATTCTCCTCTGCAGTCCCGAGAGAGGTGATACCCCATCTTCTTGCAGTGTCGACATTCGATCAGTCATTTGGTTCGTGCCGTGTCGATGTCCATGGGTTGTCCTTGTCCTCCGTAGGTTTGGGCCGGTGTGTATTGTTCTGACACAGTATGAGTGGTTCGCTGTGGCGGTGCGTGTTGTCGAGGTGGTATGGGCCTTCCAGTGTGAAAGGCGCTGAATCTAGAATTTTCTTCTTCAAGTGCCATTTCTATGTTGTACAACCTTTGCTTTACTCCCTCGTACCTGTTTGGAATGGGTATGCCTCCTCTGTATAGCTCTGTGGTGATCTTGCGTCATACTTGGTTTTTCAGGAGGTCGATGAGAACATTGTCTAGCTGTCAGTATCCCGCTGTGGCGGCTTTGAGTTCAAACCTAGTGAAGTACTCCATTAAGGAGTCTTTCCCTTGTCTGAGTTGTCATAGTTCATTAGCCGCATTGATCTTCAGATTGGGATCTTCGAAGGCTTTTCTCAGTTCTCTGATGAACTTGTCATAGTCATTGGTATTGAGGGCTCCAAGATAGAAGTTATCTTCTTTCCAATTTTGGAGCCAGTCTGAAGCGACGCATGCTGATCCGTCTTCTGTGCCTAGGTACGATATGACAAACCAAATTTTTTGTTCATCGTCCTTGAACTCGCTGGCGTATGCCATGAGATAGGTTTCGACTGCTAGAATGAATCCTTCCCATTTTGTTTTATCCCCCGTGAATCTGGGTGGTTTGGCGATTTTGATTTTCGAGTTGACATTAGACGTAGTTGTGGTAGTGGTGGCAGCGACTGGGGTGATGGTGAGTGTCGAGTCTTTCGGGACTCCGTCAGGGTCTATGATCACTGTGCTTTTCCTGTCAGGGGTTCTGACTAGAATGGTGCCCATATATCCCGTTGTTGACTCAAATATTTTTATTAATTCTCCCACTAATGAGTGGTCTCTCGGGTGTTTGTGGATTTCGTATGTTGCCGGGTCAAGCAAGTTTCCGAGGATGCGGACGTAGTGAGTTATTTCGAGTCGCCGGGACACATATAGTGTTAATTCTCGTATGATGTGTGTGCCTGGTGGGTCTTTGGGGTAGTTGCATGGTGTTTAACGTTTGACCGGGAGCAGTTGTCGAGGCAGACGCTGTTGTGGGGGCTTGACTGGGGGCTGTTGCAGAGGTTGATGCCTCTGGCATGCTGATATCTTGGTCCGTCATGTTCTAAATTGAACTTTCAGGGCTGATTTGGTTGGTGTTAGTGTTCTGTGTTGTGGGGTGGAGATGGGTGTTTCTTCGAGTTCCCTTTTTGGTAGTTCTCGAAGCGAGGGTCATGGCGTTTCTGGTTCTGGTGATTCGGGTGGAGTGAAGAAGCTTTCTTCAAATGGTACTGGAATGTTTTCAGGATCGTCGGTGAAGGTGTCAAGAAACTGGTATTCTTCCACTGCTTCTTCAAGAAAGTCAGTTGTGATAATGATGTCTCTGGGCTCAAAAGTTTTTCTGTCTGAATGATATCTGATTTCTGGAATGTATCCGACGTATACGTTACAATAAACGTGGTGCAATCCATCTGGTTGTGCGTGAGTTACAAAGTGGTTTGGTCTGTATATGTTATTGACATATCGTGTTAGGTCAATCGGAGCTGATACTGGCGTCCCCCATCTCGTTAGATGGAGCAGTGTGGATGTGTTGGGTGTAGACGTGGCGGCGATCGTGTTGTCTGATGACGTCGTATAAAGTTCTGAGGGTTTCTTCGACTGTGACTGGGTCTTAGTTCTTGTTGTAGGATGAAGTCAAAGAAATCTCTTTCGTCGTTGGTTAGGACGTTCAATGTCCACAGTAAGTCAACTGAGTGAAGATAGTGCGATTCTTTTTCAAGGGCTGCTCTGAGGACACCCCAAATTTTCAAATAGTCTGTATTTGGCATGCTAAAATGTTGGCAAGTGGTTATAAACCAGTCTTCCAACCATGCTTGTGACAAGCTTGCTATTCTCGTCTGAGTCTGGGAGAGTGTCGGGGCATCTCCTTGTCTGATTGTTGTTTGCATTTGTTGCGCCGTGCTGGCGTCTTCCTGGTGCTGTGCTGAAATGTCTCTAACTCCGCTGTGAGGAGTTTGCCTTCTTCTGATTGATATGGTTCTGACCATGCTGCAGTGTCGAACCCAAAGCTTATGTCCATATTGATTCCTCTGTCTGTGTTGTTGTTGTCTGTGCTGATCCTGGTATCTTCGTAGAGATGTCCCCACCTTCCTCGGTTGATGTCGTCAAACTGTTTTTTAAGACTTATAAAAGTCGCTAGAGGAATGTGAGCAGTGTAGTCTATCGGGTTAGTGTTGGTGCTGCTATTGACGTATTCTTTGACTTCTGGTTCAGTCTCAGTGGCAACACTATTATACGTCTTTCTTCGACTAATCCAGTCCTGTGTGAAGAGATGAGTGTAGTAGATTCTGCTGATAGTTCTGGGCGTGTAATCAAACGGAGCGGAGAATCTGTTTATGACGTCGTTGATTCTTTGGTGGATGGCAATGTACAGTGTAAAATTAGAGTTGAGTTGTGCTTGGTGATGTCGTCGGAGTATACGGTTGTTTCAGGCTTTTCGTTGCTGTTCAGCTTCCGTGTGTGCCACTTAAAGCTGTTAGCAATTCAAGATTGATTGGTTTTGTCTGCTCACTGTTGTTTGTCTTATTGGGGACTTCCCGCTAGCCAACAGTACTACCAAGTAAGACGATGAGAGTTTACAGGCAAGTTGCTCTGATGTGATGGTTCTGATGCGACGGCATCGTTCAAGGCAATGCCAAAGAACTCGGAGGAGAGAGTAGATGATGAGGATGAGGTAGAGGCTGAGGATGATCTGAACGATTTCGGTGATTGTTAGAGGTTCATGTGCGAGAAGTTGTTCAGTCGTGGTGGCGACCTTGGCGAGTGGAGTGATAAGAGTTAGTTTTGGTATTTTGTAAGGCGATGAGCAAAATGAGAGCTTATCAGGCCACTCAAAGACTCGGAGAAACTTATAATACCAAAACTAAAGAATACAGTGGATAGCTAAGGGCTTAAATACTAGATGGCTATCTGGTCAATGAGTAAGTGCAGAAGATAACAAGGGAAAAAGATAAGCTATCTGTGTCGCATGTTCTGCGATAAGCTATCAGAAGTTAATTTTAAAGATAGCGGATAAGGGAAATGAAAGATTGCGTGATATGAAAGTGAAATGAAATAGGGTTCTGATAAGACACATGGGATAAGGCACGTGATGGGGAATTCGTAACAGGTTTGTATAAGGAACTAAGGTTAATTAAGGCCTTTGGAGATGGACCGACTGACCTTCACATGAGACATATATGGGTAGATTTGCTATTTTTGGACAAGTGTGTATCAATTTGCTGTTTGGTTTGAAAGAGACAAAGAACTCCATATTTTCATAACTCAGAGACTTCTAACATCCTCACAAACCTGCCTCCCAGCCAACCACTTGGTAATAACTGCTCAATAACACAACAATAACATGACTTATTCATCCAGGTTTATAACAAATTCATAACTACCCCAGTCAGATGAAATGGGTTATACAGCTTGAGATTATCATTCAGTGGTAAATCCACCAACTTGAAAAATGCTGAACTGGTGAACATAGTGCTATCCAAAAGATCACTGAAATTATTTGGACATTCAGAGACAACTCACAAGAAGCTGAAGTGGACTCAATAAATTAAGAGGAAAGTGTAGAAGTCTCACAGAAGCAGCTGAGGAGGTTCCACCTTCTGAGAAAGACCTCACAGAACAGTAGAAGGAGACAGTCATTTTAACACAACTATTCTCAGCTATCAAAAGTCATTGGTTCAAGTGCTGAAGGAACTAGGAATTGAACTTGATGAGGCTGACTGGAATGAAGTCAGAAGTGATATGTGAGTAGCAGAAAACTTGTCAGCCATCAGAGCAATTGCAGAATCTAGATGGCCAGAAGACTTATTGGATCCGTGGAGTTAGATGAACTTGAGGAGGAGGTTGCAATAGTAGGATGTAATAGACTGCAAAAAATAAATTGAGTTGAAGTTATAAGAATGAGTTGAAGCTTGTTCCAGGCAGACAAGTTCCACTCACTGAAAGTTGTTTTTACTGGGAAGGGAAGTTCTGAGCCCTCAGAGTGGAAGTTGCTTTACCAGCAAGGGAAGTGGAGTGAAGTTGTTGTAATGGGAAGGGAAGTTCATTCAGGGAGAAGTTTACTGAGGAACCTGGTTTCCTTGAGTTGGGAGAGCTGGAAGAAGCCTTGAGGGGATGACCCACTGGAAGATGTCTCTGCAGGGGAGGTACTGCGGTGAACCCAGAAATTAACCAGTGTTGTACATGGAGCTCATTTGATTTGGGATTGGCTTGGGTGTCTGAGATGGACTGTTAGATGAGAGTTCTGTTCTGGTTTTGTGGTATGGGGAGTTTTGCATTTCAGGATTGTTGTTTCAGCAACAAGGACATCACTTTATCACCTGGAGTAGTGTGTCCAGCATATCCCAGAGCATATATAGGTCATCATGTGTTGTAGTGTAGGTTTCTTCAGGTTCATCCAGAGCACTTGCCTCATTCCGTGCCCTGCTGACCACTTTAACAGTATAGTCTTGGAATCATCATAAAATGTTTACAGAACACTACAAAAAAGACTACAAAGCCATATTCAATCTACAAGCTCAACAAGGCAAAAGCTATTAATAGAGGATACTGGGATAGTGATCCTGGTGATGACATTGCTACAGCATCTCATGCTGACTATCTGAGAATGAGTCATTACCACCAGCAGATGAACTGTTGGATAACCTAACAGCTCCAGACAGAATGAATATGCATTGAGGGAAGTGCAGGAGCATTTGTTAATGATGATGATGAGATTCAATGGGGAAGGGAGTTGTTTGTGGGGTTGAATTGGATGTGATGATAGTTGGGGTATAGATGTTTATTGTGAAGCAGTTTTATTAGCAAAGAGTCAGATTGACAACTAATTTAGCTTTGATAGCCCATGGGTTGCTGAAGAGTCATGCATTCTGTTGGCCTGAACAGGTCATACTAAAATTTGTATGAGTCCCTACTTGTCTACTGGATTAACTAGTACTTGGATGAGATACAGAGATCTCAAGAACTTCCCCTTAACAAAGAGCTTCCCTGTTAAAAAAGAACTTCCCTTTAGCAAAGAACATCCCCTGTGAAAAAACTTCTCCCCATCCTCAAGAAACTTTCCCTCTCCAATACAGAAGTATGCTACCTTGGAGAACCTCCCTTGATGACGCAGCAGAACCTCCCTCAATTCCTGGAACAACTTCTCCAAAGTTTGATCCAATTTGCAAGACACTTTGACTCAGTGAACTTTGAACATTCCTGACTTGTCTGAGAACTTCCCTACTGACTGAATTAAAAACTTCCCTCCATCCATTTTGACCCAGTTTTCAGTACTTTACCTCAAAATCCATGGTTTCTATCCAATCTAGCTTTTACAGCTTATTACTGCCATGCAATAGCAATGATCATTGGTAAAATTAGGACCCACCAACAAGAAAATCAAAGTAAACCATGAATCCTTTCACATGCAGGAGTGGTAACAGGCCTAGACTCTGTCAAGATTAATGAGTTGACACCAGCATAATTGAACACAGGCATTAGTCTCAATAGCAACATAGCAACACACACCCTGGGCTGGTAGCTTTCAAGTGATCTAAAAGTTTGATCAAAAATTTCAATGGTCAAAAGAAGAAATACATACTGGTCTTTTGTCTAAGTTAAAAATTCAGCAAAGGTGTCACAAATTTCTGCAACAACTTTTAGCTTGAACAAAAGAATGAAATTTGTTTCTACTTTTGAATTAAATCAACATTGAAATTTTTGATTCAGCTTTTAGACCACTTAAAAGCTACCAGCCCTGGCTGTGACATGAAGAATCACCCATCTGGACCCAATTGTCCACAGAGTTGAATAGAGACCCATCAATTGGCACAACAATACAAATTGGACCAGAGGTATCTTGTACTTACCACAACCATGCAACACAATTGAGATACCAACAGAATTCTCAGCAGACAAGACATGCCAGAAGGAATGGTACTGGGATGGAAATGGTGCTATGACAATCTGGTCATGCTGGGATCATCTTGGATCTCACCTACTCAGCAGTAGAGGCCACACTATCAGACTCCTCAAGCCCACCAGACTTTATTGAAGGAAGCTCCCAATTTGTCAATATCAACATGGTGATGACTGGTGAAGAAGCCATAGATGTAGGCCTAGCAGCATGGGCTGGACTCCAATGTTGCCAGTATAATGGCCAGTGAATGGGAGAATGAATAGCAAGCAATAGAAGAAGCAGTACACCTTTGAACTGGAATATGGAGAACATAAACAGGCCAAACAGAGAATTTCCAGTCATTGGAATACCTGACATTACAATAGTAATCTTCAAGTGCCCTATCATTACTGAGATTAACTTGAAGGGCAGTGTATATGTGCTCCACAGGCTTGCAAGTACGATTCCATTCCATCTTATCTTGGAAGAACAATTAAATTCCAAACTATATAGCTTTAGGGAGCACAGGTAGATTGGAAATAGAAACAGAGAGAAACACACCTTTCAATTGACAGTGTCAACTCAATTAATCAAGGAGACAATTTCAAACTTCACTGGCATGGAGTGGTTTCAGAGCGAATAAGCTTTGACTATACCAAGACTGCATCATCCGACAGCTCCAAACTCAGTGCATGGATAATGCAAGCACCAATCAAGGGGCACCAGGCTGAGAGTCCCATACCAGACATTGGTAGGTCCACCATTGGAGATATTAAAAATTTAGTTGACACCCGAGATTATATGGTTCAATTTAGCTTCAAAGCCCTTGAAACAGCATTGAAAGGCCCTCAAACAACTGTTTCTCCCAGTGAAATAGCTTCAAATTATTTATTGACTCAAATTCTACCCTGAGTCACATGATGGTATGCACATGCCAGGATGACAGCTATAGATGTGAGTTGCACGTACAGACAAGATAAGAGTAGATAAAATACTACATTACATTGTTTCATATATGAATAACCCATTTACCATGGAAAGCTGGATATGGAGGTGTTCTTGCCTAAAAAGGCAATACACATGACCTTGTGGTAGGTAGGTCTAGCCAGAAGGT
>QLOY01016694.1:11546-22504 GCA_003313965.1 Megacollybia marginata
TAGACCCAGGGCACATGCAAGGTACCATCACACCCAAGGAACCCTGCCAGCCAAATTTCCAAGATCATGAACGAGATCAGGCATGGGGCCCATAACCTGTTGAGATCCTAAAAGACTGACCTGACCTGGGATTGAACCAGGGACCCCCCACAAGACACAGGTGGTGCTCTAACCACTGAGCTACCAGGCCCTAGTTCTGGGTGTGGCTCCAATTCCAACACGAGCAAGATTAAATGGGTCATGGTTCAGCTCCAATTCAGCTCATTCTTTACTAACGATAGCGCATTCCATTGTTGAGAACCTGAAGGATGATTATCAACGCACAGATAATGCAAGCATACAAATAAGCATGAATCGTAGAATGTACATACATATTCCCGAGCACAAGTCGAACTCGGGAAGGTCTACTAGTATCTAAAAAACTAATTTGTCTGGAAGGGGAATAGTACATGCACGCTGCTCAATGTTTTTTGCAACCAGTTTCATTTCAAATTGGGATGAAATTCGAACAAATTAGGCGCTTCTACAAATCCGGATAACACGATCGCAAGAGTACATATTTATCAAGGGGCATCCAAACCGGAAATCCCGAACCGGACGTAGGTAGGTAGGTCCGTCAGGTGGGTCCCTAAAACTTTTGTCCACATACCTCAATTGTTGAGCCCTAGACTCCCAGTGCAACCCCAGTGAGCTCCATTAGTAGTTAGAAAGTAATTTCACTGCTATATCTACTGTCCGAGACTTGTCCGAGACCATCCGAAACACATTAAGTAAGCATATACAAGTCACCCTATTAGGGTGGCATTGTGAGCTGTGTCGGAAAAGCGCAAAAGGCAGTAGAGGTTCATGAGGAAGCCTCATATTAACATATTGCTATCTTATTGAGATCAATAGAGCCAATTCTAGGCACACGAGCCACCACGAGCATTGATGGAGCCTATTTTGGGAGTGTCACGTGACCTTAAGGTAGGTAGGTCCCCTGACCAGGTCCTTAAAAAGTTAATCAACGTGAGGTCCTTAATTGCTTTTCCGGATGCCCCTTGATATTTATACACAACAAAGACCAAACTGTGTACTTGAAGTTTGAAACAATTGAAAGCGAGGTGAAGAAAAGGAAACACCATGGGGACATACGACTCCATGACGACCTCAGCCTTATTACAATCAGCAAGGGAATTTGAAGATGAGCTAGACAACAAACCATCCAATCAGTTTACTTGAACGGGCATTTCGGATGATGAGATCCCCGCCAGCCACAATGACAGCACTGAGGTGAGCTGTGGCAAGCAGGGGACGAGTTGGACAGCGCAACAGTGATTTTCAAATGGCCTTGTGGCGCTGCATGGAGGACATCTTCGGGAGCCACAGCTGCAGCAGGCATCTGGGATTGGCTGAAGTCGTGATAGCTTTATGATAAGAACAGGTTTAATATCGGCCGAGGCGTCGAGAGCAAGACTGAAGGTGTACCTAGTTTCCCTCCTTTTATGCTCAAAATCGCATCGATCTTACCTTTTGTCCATATGGGTTGTCGATGTGCCTGTCATCTGCGGTGTAGATTGGCAAATAGTCGGAAAGACAGAATGGGTTATTTTTGGTACATATTGTCGATAGGCTGTGGAAATTACGCTTACCGGCGGTTTGCTAGGCCAAGGATATAATTTGCCTTTTTTGTTCTCGGAATTCCTCGACTAATCTTACAGCCTCTTGCCTGAATGAAAAGCGGATGTCCTAGTGTTGCTCAAGATCTACGCCTTCAATCCCTCGGTTGAATCAAGGGACCCTAATGCTGTTCCAAACCTTGTTATTCTCGAGCAAATTCTTCTCATTCCACTGTTCCATTCAGCTGTCTATTCAGCTACGCCTTCAACTTGATATCACCCCGCTACTCACGGTTCTTATCTCAGAAGAAGACATTGCATTACGACTGCCAATACAGCAGATATGATCTGGATACAGGGGAGATAGTGCGGCAACCAGAGCACTTGACCTATAGTCTCCTTAGAAGACGCAGGATGAGTTCAGGGAGTGCTATTTGAGCCCGTGTAGTCTAGTTAAAATACGCGATTGTGAAGTTTGAGATCGAGGCAGAATCTACGTGCACATGTATCATGGGGAAGAAAGCCAGGAGAAGGATCTATTACCGGCAGTCCAAGCAGTGTCAAATTTGCCACATGGTGCGTTAATTACGAATACAACACTTGCGAATATATGACGCTATGCTTTACTTTTTCCCAAGAGCTTACCAGAACGTTGTATTACAGAGCCGACCCATGGCAGCATATAGCAGGAAGACATTCAGGCTTCTGGACTAGATCTATAGCCCAATAGATTTTTCACTGAATCACTGAATATACTTGTATCACGCGATTGGGGGATATGGCAGATATAATATGCCACCGATGCTGATGCAATGCCTTTGCCACCGGGCATTATGTGAAGAGAGAAAAGGTACTCTAGATTGTAGATTGAAAGGAGATTCTTCTAGGTAACATTCTCATATATCCAGGGGAAAAAAACACATCGGCCGAGAGAGACCCGTAAATTCAAGCAGTGTCACATTTAATTTTAAGTTATACTATGTGGAGTATTGATTTCGGAGATAACTCGTATCTGACGGTGTACTTAGTTATGGCTATCGGACAATGGAAAAACACTGAGTCGTCATAATGTAGTGGTTTCCTGATGAATTACTACGATACAATCATAGAGACAATGTCGGCACATCCATGTCGAATCTCAGAAGTGACTTGGCACTTTGGGGAACTGGGACTGCAGTTTCATTTGTCATCGAAATAAAAGACTCTGCGTTTTTGAATCTTTTACAAATGCATCAGGCGGTGCTAGTGGTAAAGCGTGACGTGAATTTTACCTCTTTCAAGTTGTCAGAGTTCGCTTCGACCTTGCGACATTGAGAATTTATCACTCACAAGGCTTGGAACGGCTTCGAAAGTCAGTACAAAGTCAGCATGGGTTTGAGAAGCTATTGTGTAGTTGCTCAACGCTTTTTAGATGGTAGACGCGTGTTTTACGTAGCAGTTCACTCCACCCAGCCAATCAATCCTTTTTACATCCATTTTGTGGAGGAGGAGGAGGAGAGTCTATTACCGGAATGGTCTCAAGATGGAACACCGGGCCCAGGGACTATCCAGAGTGGAAACCTTAAGTTTCGAAGTTTGGATCGCATTTAGAGACATCTTGCAGAACTAAAAAGATCATAGCCAGTGTCGTACATTCCCAAACTAACTCGATACGGTCCAATGGCGACTTGTGGACGACAAACAAAGGACTCCTCATCAATCCGCCCCGGTCAGGTAGGAGCGCCGTTGCAATAACGCAACACGGACTCATCAAACACGTGAAGAGGGGCTCTTTAAGTTCTCAACTTCCCATCAAATGATTACATGGCCACATCTTTCCTCATGTCATATCAAATGAATCATATGCATATCGCCATTCTTGAAAACACCTACGCTTGCCGTAAGTCGCAACCAATACGGATCGCATGACCCGGACAGATTCCGTTCCATTGACCACGAGACCACCCGCACTCGCAGTTAAATCCGCGGCCTTTTGTTGCTCCTCTTTGCTTCTCCTAAGAATGCGAAAGTGACTAACACCTCCTTAGAGACCTCCCCGAGTCGATCTTGGTCATCGCTTCGGGTGGCACTAGAGCCTAACCAAGTTTTGCTTTAGGAAGGAAGGAAGGAAGTGATACAGTGCTGATTCACGTATAAACTAATGGGTTCTTCGGACGATCAACATTGTTAAGATCAGCTGGAGGCGATGCTCACTATGAATAAACTATGTCCGCCCCGCCATCATTTTTCGAAGCCTGGTAATCGGACCTGACAAATTTCCTACTGATAGTAATACATATACACCGATAGTAGGGACGTTTGGAGGGGCATAACTGTAGCAAGAGAACCCATGAGGCGTTGAGGAGCATATGGCACGAATCGAGTGGGTCGGAGTTTGATCGTCGAATGGGGGTGCTTGCTGTTTGACAGCGAAAATAATGGTTATATGACTCATTGCTTCTTCAACAAGTCTACCTGTCTTGTTAATTTCCGGGAACCCTCGTATGACGACCACCTCACATTCTCTACCTTCCCTCCCCGCTCGTCGGCCATCCCATCCCACCTCTCTTCTCGACTAGCAAAAGCCTCAACTGCTACTAACATCTCAACACCAAAAGCCCCCACCGTTCCTTCAACACCATCAAATCGAACACCACCTCCCTCCGCACCCATAGTAGACCAATCTCAAATCAAACATCTCACAACGTCACCAATCCTCCCTCATCAAAACCATCGAAGAACAAAATCAGGTTAAAGACGAAATGGGGATCGCACAGGCGGAGGTACGTGAGCTTTGACGGCTTGTCGAATCCGTTGCAGGTGAACATCCTTTGGGCATCTTTTAGATTAATGATCAAAGTGCTTGTAGCTTGAAATCGGAGATTTGTTGACATTCGCGTGTTTTAAAGTACATTTCTCGAGTCTCATTAAGATCTGGTGATACAAATGCGGCATACCTTATGGACAATAAATTGTCAAATATTTAATAAAGGGCAGCGACATGAATCGAACGGATGACTTGACCAAAAAGAACAGAGAAGTAGGCAAAGACACGCTGTACCACTAGTCTACACAGCAGGGTCAACCTCTTATTCAGTCTGCATAAGATATCCAGATGGCGACATCAAACAATTTGTTCAATCGTGTTTGAATCCCAAGTTCGATGCATTTTAACTCTAGCCTACCGCGATGTATTCGGAAGCTTCGACTCGCTTCGACTTGGATTGGCAGCCCAGAACTATACACACCTAGTCTTTTCCACACCGTGACGCACCTTAGCAGAAAACATGCACCCATTTGCATGTCCAGTTAAAAATCCCGCCTTCAATTTGTGATCGGAAACTCGCATCTGACATCAACCACTTGCTGGATTTAGAGTGTGGGATCTATCAGAAACGTATCAGTGAGCCTTCAAGCTGCATAGTGCAGTCCAACCATGGATTGCACCTGAGGTTGCCATAGCAAACATTTTCTAAACAAGTGCTACAGGACACGCTGGCAAAGTATTCCATACAACGCTCCAAAGTCGGTCAGCATATAATTCTGTGTGATATGAAAACACCAATCGATTAAATAAAACTTGAATCCCGGATGCGATTCCCTGTAGCATCTGCTGCCTCACGAGATCCTACGACAGAGTTATGCGTCATAGCAATGCATGCTCACTTCAATGTTGACAATGATGATCAGTATTACTCATCGGACGTTGGGGAGGGCCAGAAACTGACATGTGACTTCCTGGTTATCTATTCCGATCCGCTTCCTGCCATTCCAACGTTCGAGCTATCATTTAATTGGCCTCGAGTCAGATTTAATTTGACTAAACTGATGAGAAGCTCCGTAGTAGATGCGATTCTGATGACTCAAAGGGCTTTTTGTCAGCTCACAATTGCAAAAACAAAGGTGAGAGGTGGGAAGTATTGTCACTGTGACACAACCTCCGGTACGAAGGGAACATCTATCCATAATGCTGTGGACCTCGAGAACGGCGAGTGCGTTTCATGAACAATAGCGCTTTACACAGTAAAAGCCATCTTTTCAAGTACTACTTGGTTGGCTGTTTCAATAAATTTGATGTCCCCACTGCGGTGAGAGATTTGGTTGGAATGATGAAAACATGAAGCCAAATCTACTACTTTTAATTGTGATAGACTCCAAGTAAGCCACTTAGGACGACGATAAAGTGAAAGCAAATGCCTTCAAGTCATACGAGGGTCAACATTGTGCGGAATATACTTACTGGAAGACATACACTCGACCGAAACAGACCCGCACATATATGCAGCCTTCTACATGCTCTCTGCCCCAAGCATCAAAGATAGAACAACTCGCTGGTCTTTAAGTCATCCGTACTCTCCAGACTGAGGTATTTCGAGGGTTGTGTCGCCGCCATCTGTAGGATTACATATAGGAGTCTCGACCCCATTTAGCAGTCTCACATCTAAGATTATGCGCTGAACGTAACTGACAATCTGAATATGGCCCGACTTGATGTTTCCCATCAACCACCATTTATGTAACCCTGAAACCCGACCCACCCTTGAATGGATCTGGCCCAAGGACAATCAGAAGACAGACTTCCTAATTGAGAGCTGATCTGCCTCTAGAGAAAACTGCAGGGATGGAAGAAAAAAAGACTAAGTATGTGAATAGATACGGCATTGAAGTAGAGACTTTCGATGATCTCTTTAATGGAGTGGGTTGCAAGTGAAGCAATTGCCATCTAGACTCAAATTAAAAAACAACAGTTTGATGAGTCTAAATTGAATGGAGATTGTACAACCGGGAATCGAACTTGTCAGCTCTGCAAAACTGCAGCTAAAAATGTGTCATAAACACACAGCCATTAAGCCATAGCACCTTAGTGCATCAAGTAGGAGCCAAGGTTATCTCATGAGCTGATAACGAGAACCCACTCTCCAAACATCCCCAGTGCTTGTCTTTGCTGAGAGATATTATATTTATCACAATCGTGTACACAATACCCTACGCTACCAACACCGGTGCGGTATAATTATGGGTGGTGGCATTCGCTTATGAAGAGAGCGATTCGGACTTGCAAGGCTGAGAAAATATCCGCAATGAGTTGATGATACGTTTCCAGAATCGGGAAGGAGGAGGTAAGAAGGAAGGAGACAAACGAAGGGAGGAGGAGGAGGAGGAGAAAGAGGCAGGACGGAGGAGGAGGAGCGAACGGAGGAGGAGGTAGATGAATAAGGAAGGAGTCGTAACAGCGGATACTATCGGACTGATATCTAAGTATAGACAACTATATTTATTATTGAATCCGTTTGCATCATACTCTGAGTATTATTGTCTTGTCTCGTTCGAACGATGATGGCGGGACGGACGGGAACTTTATTCATAATGATCCAAAGAAGCAATTAGTTTACACTCAGAACTAAAGCAAAACTTGATAACATTCAGGACGCGATTACGAGCTGTGGACCGAGGTACGCCGCGGAATCGATTATTAATCCATAGCTCTGCCCAACTGCTCGGCCTAGGAAGCTGATGCCACTGCTCTCTATGCCCTCAGCCAAGTAGAGAGCAGGGATTAAAGACAGAAGGTACGTCAAGCCCTATAAAGTGTTGCATTGAGCACGAGATCAATCAGAAGAGATGAGATGTTACGGACCAGATAAGTCTCATGATCATACCTAGATCCCTTCGTTTGAGCTATCCGAACCGCAATCCACAAATGAAACAATGCCAGAAAGACGGGGGCGATGTGGAAGATGCCCCCAAATATAAGAGCAGCGACACTTGCAGGTATGAAACCAAATGTTGTCAGAAGCCTGGCTGTCGTTTCACCAAACACTATAGGTAATGTATGGCGATTTGTGGCAGTATCACCCCGGATATCTCTAAAATCCTGCACCTGCATAATCAAGCCATCCCAGACTGCGTAACTGACGACAAAGCGCCAGCTCTCTGGGGTATGAGGCATGATTCCTCTCCAACCAACGTCTAGTAGAATAGCATTGGCTAGAGCCATGAATACGGTGTTTTTGAAGAACCAATGGGCACCGAAGGATGTCGTGCAGAGCATCATGGTCACCGCATACCATACCACCATGTCAGGAATAAATGTCGGTTTCCCGAGCGAGGTGGCGAGCCAAAGGAATAGGACTACTTTCCGCCTTTGGTTGGCTCCTTCGAACGTAACTTTACCCGACGGTAGCGGTCGGACTGGTTTGTTGATGCGATCCTCTTCTACACCGTTAATCTGATTAGTCAGGTCGAAGAAGTAGATATATAGGCTGATCCACCAGACGATGTAGAGATAGCGATATAGGAAGAGAGTGGGTGGGAGTTGGATGGACCAGGCTGCGCTGAGGGCGAAGAACGATGATGGCATGATGCAAGCGTACCAGTCCCACTTTGTAAAATGCCTGAACAGATAGAACTCATATCTAACTGTGGTCAGGAACCACTGGATGAGCGACAAGCTCGTGAGTGACTTGGCAAGAGCGAAGCTTTGCATTGCAGAGTCAAGAAAGCAGTGGATTGTATTTCTCAACGAATCCAAGTTAATATACTGTCTGTCGGCTGATGTATAGATATTCCGAGTTCTAATATCAACTCGACTCACTGATGCAATCATTCCGAGGCTTTGGCCAGAGACAGGATGATCGATCTATCTAGCATGCGCCTAACTGTATCGCAAATCGCCTACTATTGAACACATCTCTGAACCTTGGAGACCTCCAAGCCGTGAAATAAACATGAAAGGCTCATCATTTCTCCAGGTTAATATAGTAGTCCGAGTCAAAACTCTGTACCGCAAGCTGAAATTGAACTCTCAAGTTACATCGGGATAACTAAGCTGATTGAGGCTTCCAAAGAAGCAGGATTCGGGTCGAACACACCGGTCAGACCGGAAGGAAGTATTAGGTAGACATATTGAGGTCCCGGAAAGATCTATTTGAGTTCATTCCTGATCTGCACTTTGGCAAGCAGAACTGACCTCATTTCCTGACGCTGATGGGCGTTGAACTCGATATTCCTGAAAATAATCTACGTTCACTTTACCACAACACGAATGCCTCGAATGTACATATATTATTCATCTTCTCTGCACTTGCTCGAGACATCGTTTGTTGTTGTCCGGAATGAGGTCAGAGGACTGCATGTAGATCAATACTAGTAGCGACGCCACCGGACTTGTTAGGATAAATGTCTAGTATGCATGAGAATTGGATGCTTAGAACTACTATGTCTTTCAGGTCCTGACAACTAATATGGAAAGTCTATCCCTTCGTGTGAAGATCTGCCTATCGCGGAAGCTTGATGCTTTCTAACAGCAAAATTATCGGATCTCCTTTCATCCAATTGGACAGTGACTCCTATATGCATATATGCATACAACGAAAACAAATCCGCAATTCGAAAGAAGCAAGCATCCGACACGTTAGTGAACATTGTATTGCCGCACCTCTGAGTGAGCTATATCTTTCTGCCCCTGTGTGTCACCGCAAAGTAAAACTTTCTCTTTGCCTCCATCAGGAAATATGCTATCGGGACGAGTTTAACGCCTTGATAAGCGCCCGCCGCCAATTTACACGGCCCGACATAGAAGCCAAACTCGATTCCAAAAAGGAAATCAACTGAGAGTCGAACTGGTTGAACGTATTCCTACATAAGCGAAATTAGGCGGCTCAGATATAAATACATACGACAGGTTCTATTCTGTCCCTGGCAGCGCATTCAATCCAGCCAATCGCTTCTCCAGGTTATGATGGCAGTCCGACTTAAATTGTTCTACCTAAAGACAAGACTCCGTACCCCAGGTTGAGATTGAACTCGGGTCGAGCAAACCGGTTAGACAAGAATTGAAGTTTTAGGTAGACACTCCGAGATCCCAGAAAGACCTATTTGAGATCGGTCTTCCGCTCTTTGGCAAAGAAATTATTCGTCATCTTAAAAGCGAAGACACATGTATAACATCAATACTAGCGACGCCACCGGATTAACGCCGGGATAAACATTTTTATCGTGGTATGCATTATAATCGGATGCTGGCCTTGACTATACGTGACCGGAGGCTTCAAATTCCGGACGACTAATATGGAAAGCCTTTCACTGGCATGTGGAAATCTTATATTCGATGTCTTCTTACAGCAAAATGATCGGATCTCGTGCGTTTCACCCTTCTCCCGTGCGGACAGTCATAGAAAACTTCCATATGGCATACAACGAGACGCAATACTAATTCACAACTCGAAGCAAAGTAAGCATTCGACGTGTTGGGTGGAAATATTGTATTGTCACACTTCTGAGTAATATGTTTTTGCACCTGTCCGATATATCTGTCACCTTCAAGACAGCGATATAAAACGTCCATGTGGGAGTGGGAATATGCTATCGGGGACGAGTTTAACGCCCTTGATGTGCCTTGATAGCTGTAAGCCACTTTTCCGGGTCTGCATGGTTCGGTACAAAAAAGTCTACGACGGGAAGCCAAACTCGATGTCAAAAATTGAAGGAAACGAGGTTAGAACTTGCTTGAAGTTGAACGTGTTCGAATGCTTGACTAAAGAAGTCGAAGTCAGGCTTGGGTATAATATACGACGGGCTCTCTTCGATTCTGTATCTGACGACGACGGCTGATCTCCCCGATGAGGAACACTCAAAAGCCCGGCAAATTGTATAGCAAAGTAATACGGACTTTGTTTCCTAAATTCTCCGATTCTCCGATCCTCTCCGAATTCGCATCGCTATCGGCCAACATTCTGTATCTATTTCCCTTGTGGATCCTCTTCATCGAGTACCTCAACGATATGTGTCTAAGGTCCATGTCTGAAGCCACACTGCAAGTGGGATCTCGTTAGAGCCTCCTGACTCGAAGGAAATGGGTCAAAGATGGAACAACTCACTAGCCTTGTCATCCGTACTGCATACCACTCTCCACTCGCAGCCATCTGTAAGATTACATTCCATGTTCTGATCCTAAGGCTGACACATTTAGCCCATTTATTAGTCTCACATTGTGGTTATCCAATGAACGTCACTGAAATCAATCTGGGGAGGAGGATCCATTACCAGCATGGTCCCAAGATGGAACATCTGAACATGACCCAACTCGATCCTTCCCATCAACCACCATTTATCACCCCTTGAATGATAATCTGGCCCCAGCCTGACCATCAAAAGACAGACCCTAATTGAGAGCTGATCTGCCTCTAGCGATGATCAAAGCTAAAAAGAGTATGTAAAGAAAAGTAAATACGGCATTTAAATATATCCCTTCGATGAGTTCTCTTGAAATGAGTGGGTTGCAAGTGAAGCAACTGCTATCTAGACTCGAATTAAAAAATAACAGGCTGATGGTTCTTCTGCGGTGGAAATGGGAGAAGATATCATTGTACATCTGGGAAT
>QLOY01016699.1:0-19913 GCA_003313965.1 Megacollybia marginata
TCTAGGCTGTGACTGTACACAAGTCGCAGGGTCTGGCTATAGAGACAATGAGAGTGGGTCTTGTCTTGGCCTGATCTTTGTTGCCTTGTCTCGTGTAAAAGCATTGAATGGGTTGGGAATTGTTGATGCAGTTGATTTCTCAAGGGTTTGCAAGCTGAGAGGACGTACATTAGATGAGAGGAAGCTGGATTCCATTCATAGATATGGACAATAGAAAAATTTCAGATCAACTTGAGTAGCAGGCCGTTCATTCTGTGCTGCCGCACGCGTGCGCAGCACGCGCAGCGCGAGCGAGCCCTGTGGGTCCCCCACACATGTATGTTAGTGAGTCTTTATTTGTTCCACTTGTTTGGCTAACTGGGACCAGACCCTCGTGTCTCTGCAGAAGCAAAAGAGCATGCCAGGGAAGTTCTTGATGCCAATGCATCTGATGAGTATACTTCTGGTCAAAATGAGTACAAGGACTACAATGAAGAGCACAACAACCGTGTCCTCGGAGGCTACAAGGCCACCTTGAAGAGTAAGACTGCTTCCTGCCTCGGTGTTGCCAGCAGCCATTGACGCTGTTGCCAGATCCAAATGTCTCTGAAGAGGCAAAGGAACACGCTGAATCCATCTTGAAGGACAATGACGCCATTTGAGAACAATTAAATGCATTTTGTACAATAGCACCAAGTAATTTTAATGTATATACACTTTTTGCCACAATCTGAGCGCTTGAGCAGCGGTGGCAAGTCACGGGACCTTCTTGACTCGCTATTCATTCGAAATGGACTTGGGATCGCAATTTTCCGCAAAGCTGGAGCCCTTTCTGCTCATGGCAAAGTCAGTAAAGGGTGCAGCGGCAGCCAAACTCGTTGAGGATGCTACATCCGCTCCAGGAGTCTTTGTCTTCTCAGAACTCTTGGACCTGCCAAATATACAAGAGGCGAGTCCCCGTTAGACTTGTGATTGCATGCAATCTAACGTCTGCGGGTAAAGCTTTCGAACAATGAACAGCATCAGAAGCACTTCTCCCTTTTGCAGTTGTTCTCGTGCAAGACCTATCAGGATTATCTGCGTAAGCTCACCGCCATAACTTGTTGCAATGAAACCTATGATCTGCAGAGAACAAAGACTCGCTACCGGTTCTGAATACCGCTCAAATCATCAAGTTGAAGCATCTGTCCATTGTCTCCATGGCCGCGGAGCGAAGGGTGAGCTCCATGTGCAATCTGCCCAATCAATCAATCGTTCCCTTCTCTAGATCTTGCCCTACTCCGAGCTTCTTCACACTCTCGACATGCCTACAGTACGTGAACTTGAGGACCTCATCATTGATGCTATATACCTCGACATCCTTCGTGGAAAATTGGATCAGAAGGAAGAGCAGCTCGAAATCGAATACACCATGGGAAGAGATCTCGAGCCAGGCAGACTCGAGTCCCTTCTCGTTGCATTGAAGAACTGGTACGTTGGCTACCAAAACTGTATACTTTCTTGTTCACAGGCTACTAAAGGGCACAGACCACCGCAGCAGTTCTGGCAACGTTAGACAACAAGATCGCGACCCTATCCTCCGAAGCGACAGCTGTCAAACTAGCACGTCAAGAACAAGAAAGCGCTGTTCAAGCCATGCTTAAAGATGTCACCGAGAAGCAGAAGGAAAAGGGTTTGGGTGGAGTGCGAAGAGCCTTGAGTGGCATCCCTGCTCCTGGATATCCGGAGAATAGCAATGAAAGAAGTAGAGGACCACAAACCAACGCTATGGATGTCGACGAACAAAACGAAAACTTTAAAGGCAAGAATCGCAAGTGCGTTCTCATCTCCTTCTCTGCACCAGTCCTTGGTACTCATCTTATCTTAGAGCGGAAGCTGCACCTGGCGCCAAACCGGTCAGGAAACGCAACCGATTTTGAACGCAATAGCTATACTACCTTGTACTATCATTGACTTCAATTGAGAACCATGCGTTAGGCAGCCGCGATGAAGACCGCGATAACGCCTGCCTTACAGCATTCATATCAACATTGCGCTTCGACAACGTTCATTAAGTACAGGCTTGCCTTCGGACGAGCAGCCCAACCCTAGAGGCCTAGAGTTTCGCCCAGCTTGCTTGGCTATTCTTTATCTCTCGACTCGTGAAAGCTGTCATTTTTTTTCAACTTCCAATTATGACGACGGACACCCGCTTTGATACCGTCTCAAACATACCCTCACCCAACTCTGCTTTTGCTATGGAGCGCAGAACTGAAGCTGCTACTATAGCCAATTTCCGACCTACACCGAAAGAAATCATAAGCGGAATAGCGCCTCACGTATTTGACGAACGTAGACGACGTCCCAGACGAACTTCCTTGGGTCCATATCGTCGACGTCCAAGCTACCAAGGAGCAATACCAGAATCTTCGCCCTTGAGAGTAGCTGCGGGACCAAGAGGTATTCATCAGCTTTGCCGCAAAAATGACAATCTTATGAAATGTTACTGTAAGACTCGTTTGAGGCCGAGGAGACGCGATCAGATGATTCCGCCGCCAAACGTTCCGCTCAAGAGGAAACGCCGGCCAACTGCAAATCATCCCGTCGCCTTGGCTTCCGGATTCGGATTCAATTGTTCAAGTGGGTGCCAACCTCAAAGCTTTTGTTTTGAATAAAACTTGACAGAGCCATATCAATTAAATTCAAGTGAATCACACTCCGAGTAATCTTCCATACTAACCATGCTGTAGAGGTGCCAAATCTCAGTTCAAACTTTAAATACCCACTGCCATATTTAATCAGCAATTTGTATTTGTATCAAAGCGGTTGTTCCAGACAACATTCAGAGCTACACACATATATGTACTTGGGACAAAAATGTCAACTATAACTAGGGAACGTTATGCAGTCCGCGGGACATACAGGATACTTGGTGGTGGCGAAGCAGGTGTCGCGATAATAATCGGATACATGAAACCAGGTGGTAAAACACTTGGCGTATCCGTGGAGATGGACACGGCCGTCTCAGTAAGATCGTCAACCTCAGTTGGGTGATGTCCGCCGGACAGGTCCTCCTTCGTCTCCGTATCGAGGTCTCCAGAAGTGGAAACGGTCTCGATAGTGACCGTAGATGCATCTTCGCTATCTTTTTCTGCCCTAGCGAGCATATTGTGGAGCCAAGGCGGTGATGTACGGTTTCTAACCATTCGGTCACCGAAGGATGTGGCAGTGCGCTTCTTAGAGCGTCGGCGGCATAATATGAAAATAAGAAGTACGATTAGGAAGAAAATGACGACACCAAGTACGGCCCCAACAATAACTGGTATTTTCGAATCCGAAGGGGGCGAAGACGGTGCTGCGGGTCCAATAGGTGATGTCGGAGAAGCTGCGCCTGATGTTTCATGGGACGAGGTTAGTGACGGTGTGCCATTTGTTCCACCGTGAACAGAAGATTCAGCCGGTCTAGATAATTCAGAGATTGGCATCGCAACAACAGGCTCTCACGTCGATAATCCACTGCTAACGGTCCTGTTACTGTGTCAACGGATGGTGGACGGGAATAAATCAATGCGAACCTCTGAGAGGACGATCCGGTAGCAAACTTGGATACCGTACTTCAACAAGTTAGAATAAAGCTTGTAGGAAGAGCGAAATTGGCGTACGGGGTTGTCGCACTCGACGAGCTTTCGGTAGATAACTGAGAGCTACACAAGATGAGACTGGAATAAATGACAGACGTCATGCAACACAAACCTCGATGCTTGAGATGGGTTTTGTGTTTGTGTCTGTGTCTGTGTCTGTATCTGTATCTGTGTCTGTGTCTGTGTCTGTGTCTGTGTCTGTATCTGTGTCTGTGTCGAGGAACTAAACTGCAATTGAGAAAATGGGGATAGCTTATGGTTGTCAGTACATGCCTTTCTTCCTGTACCTCCGCAGAATTTACTTGTATTTGAACGCCTTCGCCTATATTCGCAAGGGACTGTAGCGCGCTGAGGATAACCTGGCCCTGACTGTGAATAATCAGTAATGAATGCTTAAGAATGCTGAAATTGTACTCGATCGCAACAAGTCTGAAATTTCTACTCAAAGCATCATACATGTCTGAAATATAAATCAAAGAACTTGCCCTTCCTTTTCGAATGTCATCGAAGCTGAGCCCTTCGTATTAGCGTTGACCTGCACTTGAATAGCCTGGTTGATTTGCCCTCCTAAGTAGGACACGATTGTAAACTCTTTGAGATTCAAATCCAAAAATCCTAGTGTCCAGTTAATGCTGACAGCATGTCCAACGGTGGTAGGTGATTGTGCAGTGAGCTGGACGCATTTGATGGTCCTAAAAAGAATGAAAAGAGTCCTGCCGGTGGTTAAGAGTGCGCTGTCGAGACACAGAAATTTACAGATAGATGCAGAGCATTAGGTGGAGGTCGAGAAAGAAGGCATTGTAGACCAGATGCTTGGACAGATTGCTATTTCAAATGTCACGTCACCTTGCAATTTGGCATCCGCTATTATTGATCGTCGACCCACATTCTTGATGCAGAGGAAATGCTGTACTGAACGGAAAGCAGCCATTATCCTGAACACGGGATCATCAGCTCGGCAGTTTGAGCAGATGATATGAATGCAGGATAGCCATCTTCAGTGCGCTCAAGCTCGTCAGTAGTGTTTTAAAGTGTTTTAAATCATCCGAGTACAATGGTAGCCAGTCAACAATGATGCATTAATGATGATTTGAATCTTGATTGATTTTGTAGCTCGCAAACTTGACAGCTCTTGGATCGTCCTTCCGTAGTTCTCGGCCAAATCGCATAAGCAGCCAAATCCAATTCATAGTGGCCACAGAACAAGGGGCGTTCAGCTTGCGCGTCTGCTGGGATGAACCACAATCACGAGTTGCGGTGTGACCAGCGTGACCGTGACCTCTAATTTTGTTACCGTCTGACCATGCATACGCATTCAACACATACACTAATTCTGGTTGAACTTCCAAATGCGGGCCTTTCTAGTTCTACGTACCCTTAACTCGTAAAATCCCCTCCAGAGTCTTCTCTGCTAGCGCCCTGGTCAAAACATAATGGTTATCCTGATACCCTTACTATCGCCAAACTGGGAGTGATTGGGAGTGCTTCTCCTGACCCCGCATGGAGTGTTTTAGCACGTTTATTCTGGTACATCGGAGTGGCAAATGGCCTCGTCTCATTCGACAGCAAGGAAGGCGGTTCCGTTTAGGCTCTTTTACCGAGTGCAGGGTTAATTTTTTTACCCTTATTTGTCCAGTCTGGCGCATAAGTCTTCGCTGAAGGCCATTTTCCATTGAATGGGGCAGCTCTATCTGTATTCTCCCCCAGACTCGATGTTCAGCTGACAAGAAATATATATCAGAAGTTTCAATTAAGGTTTTTTTTACCCTATGCCATCTCTATTCTATACCTCGCGTTCTAATCCCCGAAACTACACTAGCGGATCTGCGGAGGCTTTATACTTCGTTTGAGGGCAGTTCTATCTCGAACACATCGCGTAAGTGAAGTGCCGTGAAGTTCTGTACACTTGGTTCAGGGGTTTTTTCGCTTTCTGACGGCACTCGTGCGTTATTCAACGTTCTGCGATTTCACGTCAACTTCGGCATTGTTTCACTTCCACAATTGTTCCTGATCTCTGCTTTTGTTTAAAATCTGATGCACTCCATAATCCCGCTTGTCATCCATGTAGTTCTTCAATTCTCGTTTCCATACCCTGTTGGTGAGTATTCTCGCTGTGAGAAGAATCACCCTCATTGGCCTTAGTGCACTAGGGATTTTCCCTCCAACTCTTAATCAGACTATTACGACGCATCTATGCTCTTTTCCTCTCGGTGCTCCATCAGGGTGAGATCAGACTAGTAGTTAACACTCAATTGCTACTGAACAGCCCGTGACTACCTGGCAATTTCCAATAAATGTAAGTACTTAGCTGCCTTATGTAGAGCTCTTCGCGGTTCAGGCTTTCTTCGCGGCAAGCCAAGTTATTCCTCCAAGCGTGACGTGCCTCAACTATCTTCACGTTGAAGCCGGTCTTCTCAGGGTCCTTGGGCGCCTGAGCACAAATCTTTGGCACAATTTCTGCGTCGAGGTGAATCCCAGATACAGCTATGACGGCACACATTGACATTCGGCGCTTTGACGGTAAACGATGAGTCGCATGATTCACGCTTCTAAGCTGACTTAGGTTTCATGAATGTCTCTGCAGGGACATGCTTTACGCAGATCTTCTTTCTGCAGAGATAGTACTTTCGGGTGAAATTGTATCTGTATCCAATGTACCTGGCTGACAATATTTCCACTTCTGAAAGGGCGAACAATCGGGTCAGAAAAAAACCATCGGCGTCAGTTCTCCATTGTCTGATGCAATTTTCTAGGACCCTTGTCCAAAAACCACCCACGTTTTTGCCGTCAATAGATCTAAATTTCGTTCAATCACAAGAACTTCCTTGATCTTGTTCCCAATTTGTTTGCCTTATCTTCTCCAGTCAGATAGCGAATATTTCTTGCAGTCCCATTGTCAAAAATATCCGTTGCAATATCTCCAGGTCTGAATATCACACCGTCCCTTCTCCCGGATTAATCATTCCTAGTCTGTATGGTAGCCCAAGAAAAAGGACGACTCGTTTTATAGGACGCGAGATTTCTAGCCTTGTTTGTCAATATGCGTCCAGCCACTCAGGCATTGTGAAACAGGATAGAAAAGTGCTCTGGACCTCGTGACATATAGCATATACTGGGCGGACAGGTAAAATTCAAGTTGGTCTCTAGATTGCCCCCAGGTTTTGGGTTGCTGTCTATGTCCTAATAGGCAGGTGTAAAGCACTCACAGCGAGCCACCACTTACGTTGACCATCATACCGACCCTCGAGTCTTATATGTGCTAGTCGGCCATAAGGTGAAACTCAAACCAGATGATTGCATTTCTATAGGTCCAATTCCAGGCCCCAACAGGCATAACAGGAGACTTGAGGCTCAGTATAATCCACCTTTACTATGTTTCCTAAGAAACCGTGCTGAGGACGAGAAGTCCTGCATTAGGCATCGACTACAGCCTCTTGACCCTGGTAAAGTTTTTCGGAGCAAGTGACTAACTTTATGGGATTACTCCCGGCACAAATTGAAGCGCCTCCAGGAGGGGGAAACCTTCCTGCCAATTAGGGCTTGCGAGATTGGAGCTACATACTTTCAACCTCTGCCGGCGACATTCCTGAACAGGCTGGATTCCTGTGGACAAGTATTCTAGGACTCGGAGCTTGCTGAATGCGAGATCCATGGGCACGATGTTACTATGAGTCCATTTCTTACGTTCCATGGTATATCTAACAAGCCTTCGGGTCGTAGTAAATAAGCTGACTTCCCTCAGTCTTTGATCAGGCTTGCCGATTCTGACGTCGACAGTCTTCCATTCCAAACTATTTGTATTTCGAAGTCCTTTCCAGCTTCTTTGATTAACATATTCCCTTTCACATATAACCTCGCCCTTGTTTATTGCTTCTACGGATATGTTCCTAGATGTTGCTTTGCCTCGAGTTCGGCTGTCTAATCGGATGGTATCTTGATAGTCTGTGTGTAACAGATGACAACGTGTCGCAGTCGCATTCGCAGTCGCCTCACCTCCTTTGCGAACTCTCTTGCCTACCCGACCATCATACAGAAGACTCGGATGCGTCTCTCGCTGCCGACGCATCTTTCCGAATCTTTATCGGCGTATCTTGTTGTCATGCCCCGGCACAGTAGTGAGAGGCACGAAACCTATGACGAGTATTTGCCATTCTGGAGACGCGTTTTGGACCCTGACAAACACGCTCTCTCCCATTAAGACTAGTCTCGATCTATTGTATCTCATCTTCCCCATGTGGTTATAGTGTCCCTCGAAGAATTTGTGCTTATATTAATGCTGCTGCGAATATGCTTTCAACGGGCTCGTATTTCCCCTCTCTCTCTTGTCTCCAGCACCGTCGTCTGCCAGCCTGATGACACAATACGGCCTGCCTTATTTCCTAGAAGACAAGAGCGGCAAGTTGACTGGTTCGGAGTTCATCGACCTCCATGATCGTATGCGCTTGGACTACCGATGTACGGCGCATGATCAGTCGCATACGGCTTTCATGATATACAAGACATCTTCCAATTCGTATCAATGCTCCTTCCCTAGCCCCCTCATCGCTCTGACCTTTGGGCCAAACCACTCACTGGGGACTATCAGTTTCTCACCTCAATCTATAATGTCCATGAAGAACTACCTTACCAAAGTGAGTTCAGGGTTAGTATTGTTATTCTTTTTTCGACTGTATTTTAAGAGATAAATTTCAGATCCAAAGCGAGGAAGTTTGTTGCTTCGGACGGTCAGCAGTATCTCTGGAGCTGGCGTTCGCAAGCCAATCAGGAATGGACGGTAATTGGCTGGTCTCCCTTGCAGGGCCGCTAGCCTAATACTGTTTTTAGTGCACCAACTCTAGTGGATACCTCATCGCCTACTACAGCTTGAAGATTCCTGGTGAACCGCAGTACGAGAGTTCTTCAGGGTGCACATTAACTATTGACGAGTCATTCGGCCATTTGGCACCAGGTGAATTTATTGCCATGCTGTTTGCTCTCTAACTGACTGCCCTGGTAGAAATGTTAGCAAGCTTGATGATAATGAGACATATCGCCGCATATAATGTGTGATAAACGGAATCAACTGTACCATTATTTTGTATATACTTGAGGAGGGGATTGTGACAGTACATCGATACTTTACTATAAATATCATAATATAATAATCGAAAACCCTCCATCCTTGCTCATATCTTTAAGCTGGCGATAAATCAGACGCCTCTCTTCTCCGGGCCACCACAAGTCAATGGCCAGCTCATTGAGACGTTGGGGCAAGCTCCCAGTTGTCATTATATCCAGAGGCCACGATCTAGACTTAACTAGATCCACGATAGTGTCTGGCGTATCAACCGTATTGCACAGGATGAGCTCAAGGTGCGTTAATCTGGGTAAAACATTGTCAGCTCTACCCGCGACGGTAGCACCCGACTCCCAGTCGTAGGGCGACCATGTCAAGAGCTGAATCACTCTGTCTGTAATGAACGGCGAGGTGACCTCTGAATCCCAATCATCCAGACTCAAATGGGTGAGACACGGTGTGTGGATGAACGCATCTCGTATTTCTTCATAGGGCATGTAAAAACCGGAAAGAGATAGCCGTGTTAGTGTACAACGAGAACGTAAAATGAGAGAGATGAACTCTTCATGGGGCCACTGGTCCGAAGCAATCTTCAGGGAGGTCAGAGCTGGGAGGGTGAAGGTGTTGAAGAATACTTCCAGAGTCTTGATCTCGAGAGGTATGATAGCCTCTATCGACAGTGATTCGAGATCTGACATTGTTATTCCTGTAGGAATAGACAACTCGTCCCAAACTCTCTCAACCCAGACACTTGCAGTACGCAAGTGGGGACAGAATACGAAAGCTTCGATGACCTCGTCTACTAGACCCAATGATAATGTAAGGTTGGTGATCTGGGCGTACGGAGGAGTCTCCAAGTTCTTGTGATTGTGCATGTTAGCGTTGAGAGTGATTGGTACATCGTCCAAAACGAGACAACGTAGTTGTGGGAGTATCGTAGAGTTCGCCCACTGAAGCATGGTCCATACTGTACAAAGGTCGGGGTATACTCTTATCTCAAGCGTATGAAGAAATGAGAGTATCGGGACGTCTATGAAAGGGTCATCGTGAACGTCTTTGAAGGGGTCAAGATGACGGTAACCAAACAGAAGCATTCTATGAATCCTCGTGCTGGCTCTTGAGAAAAGAAGCTCTAGCAGAGGTTTGACAGTTGTTCTGTAGAAGTTACAGTTCTCTATGTGTAAGTGATGGATATGGACCGTGAGCGGCCGGAATTTCGATCGCTCAAGATAATGGGAAAGGGTGTCTTGGGTAGAACGCGTACATGCTGCAATGACAATTGAGATTGTTGACCAAAGCCTAGGGGAACCCAAAGCCATGTCTCTCCATGAGCGACACACAGCAGATATGTTGAGGATTGTTAGACTATGTGGCCGTGAAAGATCATTTGGGATTAAAGGTTCCAAATCGCTGGAGAAGTCTTCTTCAGATGCGAGGCACAGTTGGAAAATTGATGCGAGGAGTTCTAATGGGAGCTGTGCAATTGGACATCGTGTCCGCGAAGCTGGAAGTAATGAATACGGTGTCAGAGGCAGATCATAGATGATGTTGGCATATCGAATGCTTTTGTATACGACGGGCACCACTCGATCAATGGGCACTGAGATTGGTTCAGTTTCTGAAAGGCAGACAGTAAGCAAAGTACTTGAAGTTGAAATCGCGAAGCAAGGGCAAAATTCACATCACATGACTGATACTGTCCATTAGACGCGTAGCACAGCCACGACGTACTCTTCTTCTTGACCATGTCCAATCCAGGCCTAGCGGCAGATCAATTACTGGAGCTGCTGGTTCAACTCAAGGTATGGCACAAGGTTAGAACGCACTAATAATGGCCTTGTACTTAGAAGACGACCCCAGCATCCATGAGGCAGATCTTGAACAGCCAACCACAGATTGCCTATGCACTCATTACACTGATGGTGTCTATGAATGCAGTCAATTTTGAAGTCTTCCAGGTAATATAACTCTGTTTTTTTTGTGACGTGAAGTTACTGACATGCTTCAGAAAATTCTGGCAGACTACAGTGCGGGGCTGAATGTGCCGAACGTGCCAAACGCGACACAACCAGTGGCTGCTGTTACTTCGTATCGGATGGCTACTCCACCAACTGCTGCACCCTCACACCCATATACAAATGGACTCAATGCCAGTTATCCACAGGATTATGGAGCGACTGCTGCACCTCAACCAAATTATTCTGGATATCCTGCTGCAACTCCTGCAACTCCTGCACCGATGACAAACGCATTGCCAGAAAGCCTTGCATCCTTGCCTGATGACCAGAAGGTATGTTAAAACAATGACCGGCTTCTGAGGGTAATGTTTGTAGGCTATGGTTATGCAGCTGCTGTCCATGACTCCAGAACAGATCAACATGCTCGGACCGACTGAACGTTCTAGCATAATTCAACTGGTGTGTCTTTTCGCGAGTACGAGTTCTCTCTTGATGGCCTGCTAGAAAGCGACACTCGGCATTCCGTAGAGCCGGTAACGAGTTTCTGGAGTGGGTCTGATGCAGAGATATATTATACGGTATTCGAGACAACCGGTACCGCTGCTGCTGCACCAGATATTCGGTCTCGTATCTAGACTGTAGTCAGTACACAAACTGTCAAATCAAAAGCCGCGGACCGGCACGGCCGGCTTCCCATATGTCGGTCCTTACCCATTGACGTCCAGCATTACCTTGAGTGGACCTCTATAGCTAAGCAAACATCTTTTCACGCTCATTGTTCCATCGTCCGGTCAGAACCGTGGACTCGCGTCGGAAACCATAAGACTTTGGACAGCACTGTAGGATTCTATGATATTTGGCTAGCATGTCTGCAGACGTTGAATCGCCCCTCCGAGTGACTGTAATTCCTTCTCAATCCTGCTATTTTGCTGGCGAATCCTTCTCTGTCACTGTAACATTCACGAATACCAGGAACTCTGAAGTCGCACAGCAGAGATCTTCGTCTTATTCGCATAAACGCGGAGCCCATTCTATAAGCTCTGCGCCCCTGGCTCATCCTCCAACTTCACCTGGAACTCCTGTGACCCCAGTCTCAGCCTTTGCGACGCGCTTGAGGACCACCGATGACACGCCCGTCAGAAAGGGCCTTCTAGGTAAAGACTCGGCTACAACGGACCAGCTGCCAAACCTCATTGAACAGAGGCGAAAGAAACTCCTTGCAAAATCGCTTTCTGTTAATATCGCATCCTCCGAACTCGAGGAAACTTTGGGTGAAGTAGGTATCACAAAATCTCTTTCTGTTCAGTCTCGTACAGGTACGTGCATCGCAGACAACTGACTGTTGCACACCTCATGTTCTTCTAGCCCCTTCTTCCCCATCTCCTCTGTCGCGCTCTCACACATTGACACTCTCATCCAATCATCCTCACGCTAGGAAACAATCACTCCTCGATGGACAGCTTGATATTAAAGCCCCAAGCAGTCCTTCTCCATATACACCCAATTCTTCGACTACTTCATTCACCTTGGCTCTGGATCCCATTTCAGAGGCATCACCCGACCCTTATCCTCCAACTCCATCCATGTCTACTCCTACTATCGTCACACCGTCTAATCCGATCTTCCCTCCTACCAATCACGAACCAAATGTACCCAACGGCGACGCTGTCCATGCCTATCCACCTCCACGGCACGCACGGCGTCATTCACAGATCGGGCTGGGACAGCCATCAAATTCCCTTGCTCTCCCACATAATCCTCCTCGGACCGCTTTCTCTTCTACATTTCCTCAGCATAATGCCGAAGTTATTCTATATTCATATGCCCAGCTCGTCGGCACAGTCACCTTAACACCACTGGCTGGTACTCCTTCAACTCCCCAACAGTCCTTTACTTTGGATGCACTTCGCTCTACACTATTAAACAAAAAGGCTGTGGTAGGAGGGGGCAGTATGGACATCTCCTCTTCTTTGTCTCCACAGTCTACTTCACCTCGCAGAAAAACCCATTCACGTTCTTCCTCTTTTTCGTCTGGACTACTTTCCCTACTCTCACCGACCTCGCTCGTAACATCCGTTTCCACACCAGCAACCTCATCCGGCTCATGGGTCTCAGGAAAAGCGCGAAACATCTCAATCTCCCCGTCGCCTGCTACTGCTTCCTTCCCCACCCCAAGCCTGGGAAACTATGAACAGGTAGAGCCTGATACACCTTTACCGACTTTGTCAGTCCAGCCTGCGATGCTTGCTGTAGATTTGACCTTGTTACCCGGCGAATCTAGAACCTGTGAGTCTCCTTCATTTACCGGTGCCGAATCTTAATGAGTATGAGAAGATACCTATTCTGTGCCCATTCCCGATAATCTGCCTCCAACATTCCGAGGAAAGACATTAAAATTTTCTTATGAGCTTGTTGTTGGGACGTGTAGAGCCGGATCAGTATCTGGCCACAGTTCGAGTGGTCCCGTCGGTGCCAATAGTACTAGCCGGATAATGAAAGTCCCAATACGACTTTACAGCAATGTCGCAGGTACAACGCTTCCTCGTTTCAGCTTCTTTATGTGACTTGTTGATTCAGTGGGTCGACCACCTCGACCTTATGATTTGTTGTGGCCAGTAACGAGACCAAAATCATCGACAGATGCGGGTAAGGTCGTCGAGGAGTCTGCCAAACTGCTAACGTTGAAGAGATTTGGCAATTCGAAATGTTCGAAACTCCTTTGTTTTGTTCTCTTTTTTTCTGAACCTCTGCTAGCTCAAGCCGAAGGAACCATAGACGATCTAAAAAGCTATGCAAAAATGCTAGTTGACTCATTCCCTGAGCAGAGTACCAGCGGTGTGCGGCTAAAGGTGCCTGTCGAAGGTGTGGAGCATGCCTTTGAGCATGAGCGATGGTTAAAGGAAGACCGAAGGCAGGAAATGGGTGGGTTGTCCGGCTGCCGAGAAGCGGTGGACATTTTGACAAGAAATCCTAAGAAAGGTACAGCCAACAGCCCACAGCCCCACTCTGACCTTTTGAAGCTTCTTACGACGTTAATAAGGATGGAGTCAAAGTGGCCGTTCTGACTTTTACCAAAAGTGCCTATCGATTGGGCGAGACCATTCTCGGAGTTGTCGAGCTGAACGAGCGGAAAGGCCGATCCAGGGTATTGCAGGTTAGTCCAATTTTATAATTCTTGTTGGCTCTCAAAAAATTTTGGGCAGCTCTCTGCTATGCTTGAAACCGTAGAGTCCTTTCCATCCTCTCTGTCCGGGATGTCTAATTCCAGACATCTTCGACGGGTTCACGCAGAGCATCATTCATCTTTCGTCTTGTCTACGTTACGTACGACATTCTCGTTAGATATACCCTCAGACGCAAGCCCAGCTTTCCAGCTTAAGACTGGGATGGACTATTTGGCAAGTTCAACGACAGCTAACGAAAAACCTGGTGGTTTGGAATGGAAGGTACGCCTGTGCCTTCTTGTTGCGGTTGTTCCCGAGTCTTCCGATGCGGGGACAGAGGGAGTCAGGATGAAAAGTCTTGTGCGAGATGGTACGCGGGGAGAATGGGGTTCCTCGTGGCAAGCGACGTCTGATATTGCACCCTTGGAAAGACGAGCAGGTGGCCAGTTAGATCCCCCACAGAGTCCGATCAACTCGAGGTCATGGACATCGATTTTCACGTCTCCATTCCTTGGTACTGAGAGGGAATACCACGATGGTGATGAAGCGGATGACGAAGAAGAAGAGGACGTGTACGATGGCATTAAACCCAATCTCGATGGGGGTGTTGGTATCGGAGTTAATTTTGGCGGTGGAGAATCAGGTTGGAAGGAGGCCAAGATGGAAACTGTTGAATGTGAAGTTCCGGTCAAGGTATGGCCTGGGAACACGATTTTCAAGCCCGTCGATGTGGTTTTTGATGTGTAACGGTATGGATCTGTGTGGGCTCGGCTGGATTCGGCTAGACTGGAAGGAGCTTCTTTCATCAATACTCAATCGTATCCATCTTGCGATGCAGATTTGGAAAATGCAGCAGCTCTGAGATATAGGGACAGGGATATGTAATCTATCAGGGACTGTCAGATCATGTATAGGATAGAAGGTCTCGTGTGTCAGATTCAAGCATTCAGTTTGACCAAGCGTGTGACCTCAAAAAGGAGGTAGCCGATGCCCCAGGTCAGCTGGACAGCTCTGTTCCCAGACTCGACTTTACTGCAACGCCCATAGACTCTTTTATTTTTCTCATTTTCTAGACATTCTTGACGTCGCTGACGTTGTATTGTGTCGCTTTAGAACGCGTCATCTCCTCCCTGCGCCCCCAACTTCAAAAAACCGGTAAAGTTGATTTACAAATGGTCGTCTGAGCACGTTTATGAAGTTTTACAGTTCAAACGTGTAGACTGCAAAGCTGGCGACTGTGCAGCAGCAACTTGGAAGTCTTGGTTTCCCGTCTTCGATCATGCAGACTCATTTTCCAACCATGTCCGACGACGAGGACCGGCAGAACAGATTCCTTACTCCCAATGGTTCCGATTCAACACCAACGAGTATGCGTGAACGGGCTGCAAGTCAACCGCCGAGGACTTCAGAGCAAAACTTTCTCTCAGCGTCACCTGCTGCGCAGCATCTAATGCCTTCGAGTGTGGCCAATTCACAATGGTCCAATCAACGTCTGTTAAATACATCCCGAGGTGGTATCCCTCAGCCAATTCCAACCAGGAGTTCTTCATTCTCTGCAAATCACCAGTCTCAGTTTGCTTCGGTAATGCGGGATCGGACATTCTCCTCAACGATTGAAGATGACGAATTGGAACACCTTTCGGACGACACTTATGATGAACAGTACATCCCACCATCGCTATCTCCAGTCATAAGAGGACGCACCTACAATCAAGACCTTTCCAGGAGTCGCTCCCAGTCGCTCGCTACAACTCGCCCGGGTACAATAGGTAGTCCTTACCTTGGAACCCCGGCTATGGCAAGTTGGAATGAATCACTTCTCTCAAACCCATTAAATATGCCTGGTATTCGCTACGGCGAAATCAAACCATCAGGCAATAGCCGGTATGGTTCACTTGGCGCATTGGGTAGAACATCTGCCAATATTCACTCTTCTTCGCCGTCTGGTGGCTCTCTTGCTATCAACGGCCTTTCTCACAGACAAGCCGACATTTCAAACATGAGTCCTTTCGTCAGGGACGTCGGCCAAATCCTACTCGATGATGGCTCAGCCTTTCGCGAGCTGTGGTCCGGAATACACCATCCCAGAGACGAGAACGGCGGCGGCGGTAGCGGTACAACGAGCAGACGACATAGTGTCTCTGTTGTTCAACCACGACGTGGCGCAATAGTCGGTTTCAATGCTCCGGGCAGCGAAGGCATTGACGAACCCTCTCGTCCTGCATTTTCTCAGTTTGGTCGAGGCGGATTGATGCTCTCTGATGAAGACATCGCTGCCGATTTGGGTAGACTCAATCTCAACGAACCGTCATCGTCCTCGCAGTCTCCCAGTCAGCCTTCCTCTCTACCCATTTACGCGCCCCTCTCTCGTAGCCCAGCCACAAGCGATTTGTACCACCCGATGAATCTGTCGATTCCCTCGGGCAGCTACACCTCTCGGCAATCTCTTGCTTCCCCTAGTGATAGTGGTGGCAGTCCGCCGCGCAACAGTCAATTCGAACAACAGCTCGCAGAGGCCCAATATCGGCAAAACCAGCAGCAACAGCAGCAATCTTCTCAAGCCACCCAACCCGAGCTCACCGCACGTTTCATTCCCGGCCAGGGCATACAATACCTTCCACAGATCAATACTGCTAACCTGAGCAATAGTAATGCTGGTGGTTCGTACTCGCGTACTCGTGTTCCATCATACACTGGAGGAGTGTCATCACCTCTATCCCCGACCTCTGCACGATCTCCGCAACTCTATCAACGCCAAACTTCTGATGCACCTATCAACGAATTGGGCAAAGGGGTTCCTCTCCACGCTGTCCCGGCGTCATGGCCCCTCTACATTGTCGAGTTCAAAGCTGGACGCACCGACCTCTTTTACCTCACGGACTTGTCGCAAGATATACGTGTGGGGGACCTTGTCATAGTAGAAGCCGATCGCGGAAAGGATCTAGGCAAAGTAATTAATGACACTATTACTATTGCCGAGGTGGAAGCATTCCAGAAACAACAAATGGCAAAAGTGGGTTTTGGCCAACCAACCAGTCCAGGTGGAGCTTCAGGGTCGTCAACGAGTAGCGGAAAAAAAGAGATCAACCCCAAGATGATTTATGGCAAAGCGCAGCCGCAAGATACACAGTGAGTTTTGTTTTCGTCTTTTCGGCAGAAAGATTGACAGACGTAGGGGCCTGGTGGCTAAACTGCAAGATGAAATGAAAGCCTTACAACTATGCCAGACCAAAGTTCGGGCGAAGAAGTTGCCGATGGAAGTTGTAGACGCCGAGTACCAGTGGTTGGTGTTCAATGCTAACCACAGCCAATCTGACCAACTTTCCGTAGGGATCGGCGCAAGTTGACTTTCTATTTTGTTGCTGAGAAGAGGATTGATTTCAGAGAGCTAGTAAGAGAGCTATTCCGGTGCGTCCCTGTTAGTAGTGGAGGCTTATGCTGAACCTCTCGAACAGTCTCTACAAAACGAGGATATGGATGGCATCACTTCAAGGTGCTGGTGGCTTCGAACAGTGATGCCTGCTCCTCGACCCACAAAAGACACGCATACGACGACAAACATACCAAGTGTACAACGCCCAAGCAATTCAAGATTTATTATGTCCTGGTTAGATATGCAATCTTCCCCACTCTCTAGGCTGTTTACTCATCTTTTAACTTTATTCTGGGTCATGGCCCGTTGTACTTGTACCTTTGTAGCACTTGGGACCAGTCGACTCCGGCTTCTCTTGTTTAAACCTTTACATATACCTGTGTACAACAGCTACCGTTCTCGTCGTTCTTCACTGTCACGACCTTTGTTGTTTTGTTTGTTGTTCTACAGTCGCTGATACCATCTAATTATTGGGGTAGCTTCAAAGGGACAGCCATGGAATGGCGGTAGGCTAAACTACAATGTATCATTACTGTAAATCCGTCCAATAGTATACAGGCGACACAATGTCTGAATGACGGACTGGGCGATCACTGGGTATAGCGAGTTCGTCGTGGCGTAGAAATACAGAGTATTGAGGCTGTGGTCATGACCTTGGCTCGTTGCCGACCTTTCTCTCTGCAGTGACTGAATTGCAGATATGAGTTTCAATGAAACTAAGCCTTGCCAATAAGACTCACCCCAGGCCCTACGATCCATTGGACACTGTTGCTTTGACGCCGCCGTACCAATCCACCTTAAGAGACAGTGCATATGGAATACATGAGTACATTCACCCCAGACTGAGTGACCAAGTATCAGAAAGAAAATGAGAATGAAAAAAAGCTCAACTAAGCGGACAATCGTCGCCTGGAACTTTACAGGACGGACAACAGCCTTCGTACGGGACTCGGCAAATGCCACAGACATCGCCGTCATCAGAGTCGTCCTGGTCCGTGCCCGTGTCCCATCGCCATTGGGCTACAGCGTGCCAGTGCTTAACATTGACCTTCATGGTTGCAAGCAAATCAACAAGTCGCGCGCGTACACAACAGCAAATTCGTCTGTCACGTGGTCAGCCCAGGCCAGCTTATTTAATATTAGTTTTTTAAAGGCCGGATATGGCTTTAAGCCAAATTGGTACCTGAGCATGAGCCGATATAAATCCACGGAAGTTGGGTCTCTGGCAGAGAGCTTCCTTCTCGCTGTGAGCAAACCCCGCGCAGTTTGGTGTCCAAGCGGTGTCCAAGCGTCAAGGCAGAATGAACGCAGCGATGATGCATGGTCCTAGTTTTTTTTCTTTTACCTATAGGAGGCCGAGCTTCAAGCCAATTGATTCTGAGTTGAAACGATTCTGATAGAGGTTACGCACCAAAACGAGGACAGGCGTCGACGTAGCCCACCTTATTTTGTTTTTGACGAATGGCGGTACCTTTCTCATCGAAAATATCAAAGACGGGGGCGACAGAGTATGCTGCGAACCATTAGCACATCTGGTCTAATATGCTGCAGGAATGTTCGCACGACAACAAGGACTTCCTCTTCGCAATCTTTATCACAATCGCACGAATGCTAGGAACGGGCCGGACAACTCTATCGGGAGCGTTCAAGCACCGAAAAAAGGTCCTCCGGACCCGTTGGGTCAGTTTTTGTGGCCATTCATTGAACTGCAATCTGGCACAATGGGCTGGCAACATCGAGCTGGTCGGTGGAATTCTTGCAAGTGGTCACATTACACAATAAGCGGACAGCTCGGCGAAATTTCGACAGACAATGTTACATTCAACCTTCCCGGTGTTACTTCCTGGTAGGAAATATTGCTGCTGGGCTGGCAACTACAGTTCCAACAAGCACATTTCATATGTGATGCTATGATAGTGCTGCAATGCATTGAGCAAGCCAACACAGCACCAGGCTATTTATATTCTCACAAATGAAAACATCTTATCTTAGCATTTTCACCTGTGAGAATATAAATAGCCTGGTGCTGTGCAAACTCCTGCATGGAAGGGCATGTACCGATCAATTACAGCCCTTGTCAAGTGAGACTTGCATTTTTATTAGGTTTCAATGACTTCATTTGTCTGTAAATTTAGAATTTGCCATGCATTTGTTGTGCTGCAAAAGTGTAAGTGGTACCTAGCATTCATTCAAGTTCTACCAGCCATACCAGCCATCTATTGAAACATACTTGAACATAGTCTCTCCTAGCCAGACGAATCCACGATCGTTTTTTCATTGTGACGTGACGATGAACTTGAACACGGAACTCTGATAAATTTGGAAAAAGGTCATGAGTGAAATCTGGGTTTTTGAGGGCCGAAGAGCCGACCCCAGCGAAATTTTGGGGTAACATGCAAATGTATCAGCCAGAGTTGTAGCATCAATGTGGCAGAAAGCCTCACGTTGATTTACCCTTGGCGAAATTGAGGTTCTGAAGGTCTCAGCTAACCTGATACTTTTTGAACAAGGCTTTCCAGGAGGAGATAGTGCACTGGCACGAGGTCCCAATAAGGAACGGCCGGGTTCCACACTACGTGCATGGCAATGGGCATCATGCTGTGGGTATTGGCAAGTCGGCAAGTTAGGTCTAATTTTAGAAAAAGTTGTTTTCTCGATGCGGCAGCTCTCAGCCTCTCACCTATGTCCTGAAGACAGTAGTAGGTATATTGGAGTGTAAAGAGTATATAAAACTGATTGACTATTCATACTCTAGAGATAATA
>QLOY01016702.1:0-81256 GCA_003313965.1 Megacollybia marginata
TAAAAAAACTTATAGATACCATTAAGATAGAATGTCTGGTCATGTACGAGTTCGTGGAGACACTTTACTAGTATGAAGGTCCTTGACATCAAAGAAAACGCTCACACAAAATGTTAAACAGAGGAAACAGGCAGCAGCAGACGAAACATTGTAGGCATTACACCTAGAACAGTTAACATCGAGAACCGCCTTTCAGAAAATGCACTCACCATCCGTCAAAACCGCCTATGGGACATCGCTTCCCTACGAGTATAAAGACGAATACCGCACCCCATGTTACCATGCCCGCAACGTCGATAGCAGTAATCTTCTTTGTCCAGCCTCTCGCCCGCCTCCACTGCTCCTCCATGGCAAGTCCTGCAAACACACTCCGTCGGGGAGCATTGCGTCTGCGTTTCCGTCGTGAGCTATCAAACCCGCCAGGCATCGAGCCGTCCCAATCCGCGTCCTCCTCTTCCTCGTCACTCTCAGTTTCTTGTTGGCCAGCGTTGAACATGGTTGGATCTACGATGAGATTGACTTGCACATCTCCCACTGGAGGCTGACCCTTTTTCCCTTTCCTCCCGCCCTTGGTCTTCATAGCTTTCCTTCCACCGGGTAGGCCTTGCACCGGGAGTACCATCATGCCATTGGCAAGGGGATTGCCTGGGTCACCTTGTTTGGAACGTCGACCGCAGCAGCATGGCCGGATGACAAAAAGACCCAAAAGACCAACGAAGGTAATGACAGAGACAACATACAAGATATACGCCGCGACTGAACCAGCTGGCGGCGGTGTTCCCATTGGTTTGATTACCTGGGGGTGATGAATTTGATGAATTTAGGAGATAGATTCAGACATACAACTGCTGCGTAAATTCCAGGAATGGCAGCTGCAAGGGCCAGGATGATCTGCAGGATGCGCAGCACAAGCCGTTTTGTTGGACCTTGAGTGACGAGTTGACCCTTTGCATCGACAGTTCCAACTAGAGGTTTCCCGGCGTCGTCCAAAAACGGGTCATTGTTACGACCCTTCGTCCTGGAATTGGGTCCGAATTCTCTTTCAAGCATGCGTATTCGCTCTTCTTTGAGAGATGCATCTATTGGACCGTGCTCTGGAGGATCGCTGCTCCAGGGAACGATGTCCCGACTTGACTCGCGGCCGTAGGATGGCATTGCTGTGTAGCTATTGAAGGGGTCTAAGTCGTCGGATCTATACTTGTGAGCATTGCCTGGGTCGAATGGCGAGTGCTTCGACCCGAAATCGGATTTGGGCAAAGCTGTATAGATGTCATCTGGAGGTGACAATGTGTTAGTATTATACCAGTTCCTAGACCAAGCAGGAAATTGAGAGACGTCGATATTAGAGTCTGTGTTAGTCTGGATGCGTGGGGACGGGATGCGTGGGATGCCAAAAGTAGGGTAACGGTGAGAAAGACCTGATGTCGGACGAGTGCTGGATGATGATTGAGGAGGCAAGGAAAAAGGGCGCCTTGAGGGGTATGGGGAACGAGTGGACATGGACGACAACGTCTCACCGTGGGATACCAGAGACGGTGGCGCCATTGAATCTCGACTAAGAGGATACATTCCATTGGAGTAGTACTGGTCATTCTCATATGTTCTATTGGCCCGCAAGGTCATTGCATAGTCTGCAAGATCAAGGGCTTCCACAGAGACATCAGAGGGCTCTCTGCGCTGCTGGTAAACAAGCCTTGACTGCGGTGGATAGTCGTAATCATAATTCTGACTTAATAAATGAGAGTCTCCGTCTTGATTGAATCCACTTAGGTGAATCGTTGGTAAGGGATCATGAGGATCAGGCGACCACGGCCGACGAAACTGGGACTGCGGCGGCGGAGTGTCGAGATGAGGAGAATACATCTATGAAGCAGTCATTCGACACTGCAGTCACCGTGTGCAAGTCCAGGATGCGCAGATCACGTGAAGTTATGCGCTCGTTCCTATGTTCAAGGCTCAAGCACTGCAAGGTTCGCTACTATTCGAGCAAAAGCAGCGACATAACAAACCCTCGGCGGTCGCGGACGGTCTATGTAGGCTACCTACCCGATGCGTTTTCCTTGGACGACATCCTAAGCAGTCATCTGCACAATGGTCAAAGCTTTGGTGCTTTGGATCGAATACACGTTCTTCCGGAAAGAAATTGTGTATTCATAGACTTTTTACGCATAGAAAATGCTACCAAATTTCTGAACAGTGTAGCACGCAACGGACTCTCAATAGACGGGAAAGTGCTCGACGTCGGACCAGCTTCAACGATTGCAACCCCGGTGGATTTAATATGTGCAGTAGGCTTGAGAAATGCCACCAGAACTTTGAAGCTCTCCTCTCTCGACTCGTCTTGGACTGCTAGCAGCATCAGGACTAGACTTCAACCCTATGGTTTCGTGGAACACATCCATATGGACCGTAAAGGCGCATATGCTTTTGTCAGTTTCATGGATATCATGACTGCTTGTAAAGTGAGTGCATACATTCTTCTGCCATACACTAAGCATTCTCTTTGCTCAAGGCTATGGATGCTATCAGAACAAGCCAAACAGAGAGAGGTCCATGGTCAAATATCACAGTTCATATGGCAAAAGATAGATTCGATACCGATCCCTATCCAAACATGTCCTATGCAGCAAAAAGGCAACATGGTCTGTCTGTACGCAGGTCCGATGCCGACCGTGGCCCACTCCAAGCAAGAGCCATCGCGTTCGATAGTCTACCTGTTGGCATGTTGCTCGGTCATTTCTTACCAGCTGTAACCATCGGATTCTTACAGTGCGTTAGTTATTTCAAACACCGCGGTTTAGCAGTAAGTTTGACGCTGGTTTGATTATTCAATAACCCTTATTTAGTTTGTCCAATACGTCTATCCGGATGACGCAGCTAAAGTCATGCAGAAAACACTTCCTCCAGAATGGCATCGTGTCAGAAGACGTCTCATGAGGCTGCCTGCTGTCTATCCTCATCTAGCCACGGCTATAGAGATGGGTCTAACCTGTACCATATTCATAGGCAATATTCCCGATAGCGAGCTCCACGATAAAGCATGGCGTAGGGATCCTCGCCAAGACCTTGATGAAAAGGTTGCGCAACATATCTATTTTATCAAGATCTGGATAGAACAGCGACATGGGGTGTATGCTTTCTCTCCCTTCAAATTCGTTCCGTCTTTCTTATTCAAGCCAGGCCGAATTGTTGTTTCATAAATTTTATCAACATGAAACACAGTCTCGGGGCAATGGAGAGCCTGTGCAATAATCCGGAATACAGTAAGTATACTCTTGCATTTGGCCCCGACCGTTTCGTTGCGAAACCAAATATATAATCTGGGCTTCGCAATGATGAGCCTTCTCACCTACGTACCCGCGTCAATGGGGCTACACTGCAAATGAGAAAGGACTTGGCATGTCATACATCTAGATCCCAGATTTCTATTACACCCTTGCCTTGCGACGACAGACCACCAATCAAAATCCGATTCGAGTCGACAACTAGAGCATTGACTTTCTCGATGTCTTTCGTTTTCGTTTTCCACTTTGCTTCGAGCGTGACGCCATTGTCGCCTAATACACAACGGAAATGTGTTACGTTCCCCAACAGTGACGATGTTGTCAGCTTTTCGGAATCTGTAAACTGCCTACAAAGCGTGTCAACCGAGGCTCGGCGCTACATGCACATGTACTTGCATTGCAACAACAGGTCCTTCTGCAACCTTTTCCAGCAATCCACCGCCTTCTTCCAGTCCACTCCACTTTCTGGCACGCTTCTTTTTTGATTTTGAAGGGGATTTTTCACCCCCCATGCCTACGAAGCAGCGTCCGTCAGCTGTACCTGCTGCAATTATTCCAGAGGAAGATATAGCCGTACACATGATGAATGGTGGTGATAGACTAAGCCCAGAAAGACTTGGAATAGAAGCTGCACAAAGTGAGACGGAAAAAAAATGGATAAGGGTGGACCTACGTATTTCCAGTCGGGACAAGTTTGTCCCTTGAAAGTTATGATGCAGGAGAATGTGATCGTACCCGGCACTCACTAGTTCACTGGGACGGTCTGGTATGAATTTAACTGAGCCACAAATCTATGAAGAGGTGTATGAATGCTTTGAAGAAAGCAATGGGGTTGTACACTTTGGTGCTTTCGCTTCATTCTGGTAACTTTCAAGCTATCGAGTTCGATGACACCAACAACGCCATCATCTGAACTGAAAGCGAGATGGCTCTGGCTTGGATTCAGGGAAAGCTATAGAAAATAAAAACTTGTAACGCCCGCAAAAGGAACGTACTTCGTTCAATGTATCACCACTTTCACATGCACTGAGGGTCTGGACCGCGTCTGATGCATTCAATATCATTGTTTTGTCGGACTTGAGGGTGAAGGAGAGGACCTTAATTTAACAAATGTAAGAACGAACATTTGACGAGGCGACACTCGCCTGTTGTCCACACGCAACCCAGATGTTGGCCACATCTGTGCCTGTCGGTTTGACAACAACAGATGAAACCTCCGTGTTGAATCCACGGATGGCCTTTGATACCTTCAAGGTGTTCAGATCGTAGACGCGCAAAGTGCCATCATCTATAACGATTAACTCGAGCTGCTGGACGACTGGTTGAGCTTACCTGACCCGACAAGAAGTTGACTGGAAGGCCCAGATGCCAAACAAGTCACCGGCGCAGGAAGATAAAGTGATTTTTGGAGTTTGATTGGTTTTTCTGTGGCGGTACTCATTCAACTCCACTTTGGTTCTATTTTCGTCATCAACTTTGCCTTTCGCTCATCATGGCGTCGCAGCCCAAAACACTCGAAGAATTGAAGCAGATCTTAGCAGATGACCATAAAGTCAAGGTTGCTGGTACGGTCCAGAACTGACGTGTAAATGCCAAACTGATGAATTTGCTAAGGTATCGATGGTAAGTCTTCGTGAAATTTAAAGACTCCTGTCTAAATCGCTCTAGTCGATGGCGTTTTGCGCGGAAAATATATGGTTAGTGATGATCGACACAGAGTCAGGTCTTGAAACTGTCTCAGTCGAAGGAAAAGTTCTTGAGTGCTGCTTCCTCAGACGGCTTTGGATTTTGCAGCGTCATCTTGTGCGCCTCTCCAATATGATTCTGATAATCCCTGATATTTCCAGTGGTTGGGACCTTCATGACACTGTCTACTCTCGAGAGCTCTTGATTTCGAATAAGGCGAATGGATATCGCGACATCATTGCTTCCATAGATCTCTCATCCTACCGTCGGATCCCTTGGGAGGACAATGTTCCATTCTTTCTTGTATCCTTCTTCAACCCAGATACTGAACCAAAGCAGCCATTGGTTGTCGACCCGCGAGGCATTTTAAAGATAACCTCCGGTCGCGCCAAGATGCTTGGCAGAGAGTGTTTTGCTGGGTGCGAATACGAAGTTAGCATTTTTGTCTGTACCTTACACCCCTGACTCTTTCCTCAGTACTTTAATTTCCAAGGCAGGCCTTTGCAATGTATTCTTGATTTTTTGACTGAGAATCTCCAAGAAACACCAACCACGCTAGCGGAAAAGAATTTCCATAATTTACAGCCTCTCACACCCGGCAGTAAGTAGAACAAGCGAAGGCTCAAGTTTGCTAATGTGTCAAGTGCATGGCTACTCCCTCTTGCGTACCCAACTAAACAAAGAATACTTCCGCGATCTGTTCGACGAAGCTGTTAAATTTTCCATAGAAATCGAAGGCCACCGTGAGTGCTCGTATTCTTTGTCAAACTGTACTAAACTTGTAGATACCGAGACCGGTCCAGGAGTCTTTGAGACTGCCTTGGCTTACAAACCTGTACTTCAGATGGCCGATAATGCGATCCTCTTCAAGTATACGGCAAAGAGTGTCGGTATGAAGTACCGAGTTCTTCCGAGCTTCATGGCCAAACCCTGGGGTAATGTCAGCATTTCTCTTTGACCTTTCAAAGACTCTCTGATTCTCTATGTTTAGTTACCTGGTTGCAGTGGGTGTGTTTTCTAACTACATGTCAGCTGCTGCTATTAACTCATGCAACAGCCATATCCACGTCTCTTTGCGCGACTTCCAAGGCAATAACGTGTTTGCGACCAAGACTCCCCGGACCAACCCTGCGTATGACGACACCAGGCACTTAAGTGAAGAAGGCGAACAATTTTTAGCTGGGATTCTGGACGGTATCTCCGATGGTAGTCTGCCTCGCGTCTTTTTTGTTTCGCACTAACGATGCAACCCTAGTTATGCCAATGGTAATGGCATGCCCTACGTCGACAGCCTGGCTAATACAATCTCGTTAGCTTGTCCCCACTATCAACGGTTATAAGCGTCTGGTTGGGGGAGAAGCATTCTGGGCTCCTAATGCTGCCACCTACGGTTATGACTCTCGTGCAGCTTCCATACGAATCATCTCTCCTCCTTCAGCGCCTCCTGCCGCTACTAGACTCGAGATTCGCGTGCCCGGTGCGGATATGAACCCATACTTTGCTCTTAGTGCTATCTTTCTCCTGGGACTTCGAGGGATAGAGAAGAGACTCGAGCTTTCAACCCCTCCAATTTCGCATTTCACTCCAGAGGATATGAAAACTGGCAAGGTATTGTCTGCTAATATATCCATCCTCACAGTCACTGATACGTTTACCAGGTTCAAATGCTCCCACAGTCACTGGAGGCTGCGACGGACCGAATGATGCGACCTGGGAGTGTTGCTAGGGAGGATTGCATGTTTGGGAACGTCTTTGTGGATCATTTTGGCGGTACAAGACAGCACGAGGTAAAGCTTTGGAACGAAGCAGTTACCAATTGGGAAGGTGAGCATGACTGGTAAAATCTCTTCCAAGTATTTGACTCTCCCTCAGTTGAACGGTATATTGAATTGGCCTAAGACAAGCATGTGTTTATGAACCAATACATTGTACAATCTACGAGGAAGGCTTGCGTTGACTAGGGATCCATTTCATGAAATGGTGAACATCCTGTTTGACCTGGTTTCAGACGGCTGTCAAGATTGATACACTTACGTCCGATATCTTGCTGTCCATACTAGTCTCTGCCAGGAACGGAGGAATGAAACCTCCAGCGATACTGGATGTGGCCATCAGCCATTCAGTGTCGCCATTGTCTAATTGCTTGATGGACTCGACAGCAACATAACGGCCTTTGACACCCTTCTCCTCGAGTTTGGCGAGGTCCGGGTCCGAAGAAAGATCTATTGGAATGGAGACTATGAGGCTGGGAAGGTGTTAGTGATGGAAAATCGGTACGATGGCCATCTGTCTACCCTGTACGCGGTGCCGACTCTGTCAGATGTGTAACTTGCAATACCGTAAAGACTCGGGGAGACAGGGGCGGTGGAAACTTATAATACATCGACCAGATGGATTGAGTCGGTGAGATATCTTTGATTTTCGTGACCTTGCTGATATCTGGGATGAATCTAAGTAACAGTTGAGCTGGTCATTGGGAGAAAAGGACTCGGCGCTACTGTTTCTCGTTTATGGGTTTGTCGACACCAAGGGTAGCCCAGAACTCGTCGAACGATGCTTCTTTAGAAGAGTGCTGACTGGTTCTACAGTGCCAAGGAGCACCATCCTTGGGACCCTTTGGACGGGAGCAAGTCTTGACGACTTTATGATACGTCTTTCCATGTTTCCATGAGGGAATTGATGCCAAAATGGCGTTTGCAGCGGCCAAGATGGAGTCCTCGGCTGGAATAACTGTCCGCAGTCAAGAGCATGTCACAAGCTCGCCCTGCTCACCATCCGGCTTCAAGGCATTCACGGTGAGCTCGAAATCGTTGCTGTCTGTCGACATTGTAGACGGTGGAAGACTTCTAAGAATATACTATACTACTCGCACCAGTTGTTCGAGTGAACAAGAAATCGCGTATGTAAGACTGACTCAAGGTCAGGTGATCTCGGCGCCGATAAAACACAGCCAACGCAACTTGTCTCCACCTTGTTCAGCACTTTGATATCTAGAAAATGGTCCTTATCGTCACATCCGATGGTGAACAGTTCAACGTCGACAAAGACGTCGTTGAGCGCAGCGTCCTTATCAAGAACATGCTCGAAGGTACCGCTTTTGCAGTGCCACAAACACACTTTTTCACTTCGCAGATGTCGGTGAATCCGACCAGGCCATTCCACTGCCGAACGTGACGTCCAGCGTATTCAAAAAAGTAGATATCCTTGTCGTTTTTCATTCGGTGCCTCATTTTTTTCCTCTTTCAAGGTACTCGAATACTGCACACACCATCGTGGAGAACCACTGCCAGCAGCCGACACAGACCAAAGCCAGGATGACACCCGCAAGCGAACGACAGATATTAGTGAATGGGATCAGAAATTCATCACTGTAGACCAGGAAATGCTCTTTGAAATCATCCTCGCCGCCAACTACCTCGACATCAAACAACTTCTGTAAGTTTCTCGCTTTTTGTCTTGCCCCAGCTCATCGCTGTCAGTGACGTTGGCTGCAAAACTGTCGCCAACATGATCAAGGGCAAGACACCTGAGGAAATACGCAAGTTATTCAACATTGTGAACGATTTTACTCCTGAGGAAGAGGTGGGCATCGCTTTATCCTTTATCAGTCTGCTGAACTCGATCTTCTCAAGGCCCAGATCAAGAAGGAGAATGTGAGTCGTCAACGTTGCCGACGACCTCTCTGCTAACTGACCGCGTCTAGGAATGGGCTGAGGACAGATAAACGCAAATCAGATATACCATGCACCCCGTAGCTTAGCATCTTGTACTTTTCTGACTTGTCTGAAAATTTTCACCCTGACTCGATCCTGAATTGCTGGCGACTTGATCATGTGCATTTCAAATCTTAAATTTATCAACTTGGGATGCCCATTCCTGAGCTGCCAGGTCAGCTTGTTCCGCGAGAGCTTGTCTTTGATTTAAAGCGTCATGTTGCTCACCTGTGTGGTTTGGACAACGAGAGGTTGGATCGTCTTGCCTACATCGTGATATTCTGACCAGCAGTGGCAAAGATTTCCTGGAGCCCAACCAGTCAGCTTTGGAACACGAGATTTATTAAAGCTGGAGGCCAAGGAGTATGTCTGGTTTTGCGTTTCTTCCATGCCGCTCACCGCTCAGTTTCTGGGTATGCGAGAAATCTGACGGCATTCGCGTTCTTTGCTTCGTGCATACGCTCAACGCGGAAACTCAAATGGTCTATTTAGTGCGCTTAGATTGACTTGGTATGCCCGTCTCTTTGACAGCGCACAGATTGACCGTCACAATTCCTATCGTGTGCTCAATGGTCTCTTCTTTCCTCATCATGAAGATCCCACGAAACCCTTGCGAGACACAATCGTGGATGGAGAACTCCTCATTGATGTTGATCCTCGAAGCAAAACCGTTCGTCTTTCTCACTTCCAATGTTTGCAAATAATGTCTCCAGGAAACCCTGCGCTTGCTAGCCTTCGACTGTCTGGTCGTAGACGGCCAGAATGTCATGTCCCGGTCACTGGACAAACGATACGGAGTCAGTTTTATGCATCTACTCTACTCGCGATTGATAACCCAAAGCATAGAGACTCAAAGAATGGTTTCACAAACCTTACGCAAGGATGATGCGAGATCACCCACATATGGCATCTAGTGCGCCATTCGAGTACGTTCCTCTACTTTCCTTGGTGGTTTATTGTTCAGCACACTAGCATTCAAGTCAAGCTGATACGGTCGTCCTACCATGTAGAAGAGGTGTTCGAAGTCGATATGAGGGGATTACACCATGAAAGTGACGGTCTCATTTACACCTGCGTCAATTCACCGTACACTCCCGGCACCGACCAGAACATGTAAGCTTCCGAACATCTAACCATACAAGCTCACGTCTGTAGTATGAAATGGAAACCTCCTTCAGAAAATTCGATAGACTTCAAGCTCGTCCTTCGCTTCCCTCCCTGTGCTAGTGACCCTACGAGGCCAGACTTTGTTGCAAAGCCGGTCTTCTTGCTTCATGTATGGTGCGGTGATGAAAAAGGCGTGCCCAAATACGAGGAATTTGACAAGCTGTACGTGGAAGACGATGAATGGGAAAAGTATGTGCTTCGACTTGGCATGGTTCCAGAGTTTACTTACTCGTCGCAGCATGAAACTATCTGGTGAACAGTACGATGATCGTATCATTGAGGTACACTGGGATCCATCTACCTGCCATTGGCGCATGATGCGATTTCGTGATGATAAGCCAAACGGAAATCACAAAAGTGTTGTTGACAATATCATTACTAGCATCTCCGACGGCGTCGAAAGAGCAGAGGTACATATCGAAAGTTGCGTTATGCTGTCCACTAAAGTTGTTTCAGCTTGTTGCGCGCTCGTCTGCTATTCGCGCAGCTTGGAAAAACCGTGAAAGCCAGCAACCGAATGTGGTCAATCATGCTCAGCATGCGGTGGCCGAACCATTGGATCTTCGGTACGGTCCTTTGGGACACTCTCCATGGAGCAAAGTTAGCGGACCTTCGACAGTAGCCGGAGTGTTTCGATGATGGCTCTATGTAATGGGCAAATAACCTACGCAAGGTGCGAGAAGCTCGTCATTGCTAGAGAAGTGCACCCGAGCGCTGAGTGACTGTCATGGCTGCTGGCCGTGTTGCAAGGAGAATGCTTGATGGAGAAGACCCCGCGTTTCGCGTCGGTTGCAACGTCAATGTACTATTGCAATCATCGTATCAAGTTACAATTTTGCACACACAATTTCGTAAAGAGTCAGACGTGACGAGTCGTGAACACAATCATCGAGAGCAATTGGCAAAAGATGGGTGAAACAAAAAGTGCTGCATGTCTAGTCGTTACAATGATGAGAGAGAGAGAGAGATATCAAGTTAGACATTAGCTGTCCGATGAAATGCAAAAAGGTAGTATGCAGCTAATGGGTCATGAGGTCGTGCAACGATGCCATTTTTGAATGATGCGTGGAGTGCGATGTGTGAATTTTTGAAAAAGAAAAGAAATACACCCAAGTGTAAAGTTTTGCTAGTTGAGGATGAGTGGGAAGTTGGAAGAGAGAGGCGAGACTGCAAAGTCTGCGATGGGTTCGTCGAGATATTCTGCCAAGAGGACCGTGTCTGTGTGAGAACGCTTCAATGGTGGCGGACTCGAGGTGTCATCCAAATTGAGGCTCTGTATTGCGAGACGCATGTCCTCAGTATCGTCTGCCGACTCTGATGGTTCTCTGCTCCTAACTGGGCTGTTAGGGACCGACTGATGTGGGAGATTAATAGGAAAAGTAAAAGAATGGTCGTGAATTGTACCTCTATAAGCACATTGTCGTTGGTCTCTTCGTCGTGGTCGCTCTGACCCTCGGTGACCAACCACCAGTCGATATCAGCAAGCACCCTTCGACCAGCCGTCTCGGAACCCGACGAGCGTCGAGGGGTCTGTCTTGTAGTCGAGCTCGACGTCGAGTACGGTGAGGACCTCACTGCCGGCGTCGAGAGAGAGCGACGAAGAGACGGCATAGTAAACGGTAAGGAATTGTGAGAAGAACCGAAATTTATATATGGGAGGCTACATCATCCATCAAGGCACTTTAATGCCGGACAGCACCGATTTGTCTTTCAAGTCTTATTATCCTTTACTCCCAAATCAGACCCTGGCGACCATGATCAACGTCTCACACTTATTGTGCAAGTCCAAAGCCACCGCCGCACACAAGTCGGTATTTCTTGCCTCGTGTCATTTCCCATGGCGATTCTACGGATCAGCGGCTCTCGCTTTTGTTCTTGTTCAAGACAAGGTCGCGTTCATCACAGAGTCCCTTTTCTTCGTTCATTTGCCACGTAAAGACGCGTAAAGACGCGTCCAATTTCACGCGAATCCTTCGCCTAGCAATCCCCATCAAGATCCATCTTCTTCTGCCTTGTTCTTGTCCATGGCGTCCATTAGCTCGTACCATCTCCCCGAATGCATCAATCTGGCTCAACTTCCCGCTATCGAGTATGTAACCCTGCAATTTATCATTAATAGTAACCTTCAATACCAGCATTCCAAGGCTGCCGCTCAAACCTATTCTCCTTGTATGCAGGCCGCCGAATTTCCGATAGTGCTCTGCCTACAAACGCCACTTGGCAGTTCCGAGGTATGTTATAGCGATCACTGATTTTTTCAAATTAGGTTAGTGCATATACGCCAGGCGTTGTCATTCACTTCATCGCCGGCGCTGTGTGGAGTCGCTTCGACCAAGGAACCGCACATTATTCTGGGAGGTCCAAGTCGCACGATTGCTGCTTGTCATAGTCATATGCATGTTCGAATACGCTCAGTAGCCGTACCCAGAGAATTTGATGTCACGTACAAGTAACAGTGGCTTGATACCGTTGCCAGCGCCGAGGGAGAAGTTTGAGGGATTGAACCAAAAACTAAACCAATAGCAAAGGACTTTTTCATGGTCAGAAAATATCATCAACTTCCTTCGGGAATCGAGCCGGAACATCGTCAGTCAACATTGCACAAGTTTGACAGAGAATGAAGAAGCATGTAGTTCGCAGTCAGAATGTGAAGAACCGCTTGCGTAGTGTTGTGCTTGTACCGTCGGCCTGAAATACAAGCAGTTTGATTGGCCAAAGATAGCATGGTCGCGTGACTCAGCTGCTCTCCTTCAAAGTCACGCGTTTGTTTGGCTTGTCTTTCAACGCCATCTTGCAAGTCAACAACGCCATACTCTTGCAACTGTCCGTACGCGTTTTCTCCGACTCGAATGCTTTCCTACGCGTTTTTCTACGACCTAATCTTGTTTCCTCAATCCTCGGATGGCTCCCGCTATCTGGATTGACATGACCCGATTCCTCCCGAGTTTAAACATATAAGACATGCACTGCCTGCAGCCAAGGTAACTATTCCTCATGTCTGTGAGAAAAACCAAGACCGCGTCTGAATTCGCAAGTCTGCTGTCGCCCTGCTGCTTAGATGTGTGTACTCACTGGATACTACAGCCGACTTCATGCTGAGTGGTGTGGCTGCAGTGAGTCCATACTATCTAGGATTCAGCTTTTTACTGATGCCCTAAAGGCCATCTCAAAAACGGGTGGAGCACCCATAGAGAGAGTCAAGCTTCTTATTCAGAATCAAGATGAAATGGTATGAAAGGACTGTCCAGCTCGTTCAAACTAAAAAAACGTTCAGATCAAGCAAGGTCATTTGAATGCCCCATACAAAGGCATTAAAGATGCCTTTGCTCGCACCTACCGTCAAGAGGGTCTACTATCCTTCTGGAGAGGGAACACAGCGAATGTCATTCGTTATTTCCCGACTCAGGCCCTCAACTTCGCCTTCAGTAAGTGATCTTCTCGGTAAATTTCAGCTTCATCGACAATATCTCAGAGGACTACTACAAGTCCTTGTTCGGGTTTAAAAAAGCAGATGGTTACTGGACATGGTTTGCTGGTAACATCGCTTCGGGTGCTGCCGCAGGTGCATCCTCGTCTGTATTTGTCTACTCTTTAGATTATGCCCGTACCCGTCTTGCAAACGATGCAAAGACATCTAAAGGAGGCTCCCGTCAATTCAACGGTCTCCTCGATGTCTACAAAAAGACTCTGGCCACTGACGGCGTACGAGGATTATATCGGGGCTTCGTACCGTCCATTGCTGGGATTATTGTCTATCGAGGACTTTACTTTGGTCTCTATGACTCTTTCAGTGGGTTATTTTTTTTTTGCTTCCTTCCAACTGAGAATGTTTTCCCAGAGCCTGTCGTACTAGTTGGCAGCTTCGAAGGATCTTTCCTAGCGTCGTTTCTTTTGGGTTACGCCGTCACCACCGGCTCTAGCTTTATTGCTTATCCACTTGATACCATTCGGTGCGTATGACCACGTTCGGAACCATGTGTGTATCTGACGCAAGCAATCTAGACGAAGGATGATGATGAGATCTGGGAGTGGCGAGTTCTACAAGTCAATGTTCCATGCTGCGGCTAAGGTAATCGAGTCGCATGTTTTCACCGATGGCATTAACCCTCTGTTAGATCGTCCGTGAAGAAGGTGCGGCATCGCTGATGAAAGGCGCTGGTGCGAACATACTTCGTGGAGTGGCGGCGGCGGCAGTGCTTGCTTTGTACGACCAATTCCAGGCTATCATGTTTGACAAGGTCTACTCTGGTGGCTCGGGATAAGTATTCTATTTTCATAGTGATACTGATTTTTACCCACTATATACTAATGAGAACTTGCCTTTGTACACAGCTTCTATGACCACTGATCGACCGATGTCAATACGCTCAATCTTGCTTCTGCTCGGGAAGACGCTAACTTCTAGGCTAAATTTGACGGTCCAGGTAGCCTTACTACTGTAGTCCTCTTCTCAGACACGCGACTTGACCTTTACGTCTCCTGAAAGTTCCAATAGATCGTCCTCATATAAACTAGCCGATAGAAATGAACCCTCGGGGGAGCATTTCTACTTCTTGTCCTGAAACGCGTCTACATTTGCAAACAGTTTGGGTCTAAGGTTCGAAGACCCGGACGTAGCCTGATTGTTATAAGCTATGTGCTCTACTTTATTTTGCACATTGGGAGACGAGGCTCTGTCGTAAAAAATGTGGATAGAACGCGACTTTGTCCATGAAAAGTCTATTGGCGCCTGTTTAATCTAGCAAGGTGGTAGTTGATACTAGGCTTGTTCATTTTGCGAGGTGTGGGCTGAAAACAAAGTGAGACTGCGAGGGTTCGAGAAAATTAACTGACTGTTGTTCGCATGCAGTGGAACAGGGCCTGTGAAAACTCCTCACAGGCTGTCCTTGAGTGCAGATCACCTGTAGCGGCCCAGCAGCCAAGCATGGCCGTCATTTCTTTCGCACACATTGTAACCGGCTGCTCTACAGAAATATCAGAGGTCAAGCAAGACAACAAGAGGCATACGTTTCTTCGGTCTAACTTTGAGATTTTTAATGTGGATCGCCATGAAGCAAGTGCGGGATCATGTGATCCTAGCCTCCACGTTAGCAAGTACCATCATGGCTGCATCATCCCTCAATAAGAATAATTCTGGTAGGTTCACGACCTTGTTCATGAAACGCACTGACATATAGTCAGCTGTAAAGCGAATTATGCAGGAGGCGAGAGAGTTGGCGAACGATCCTTCCACTGATTACACAGCTGCGCCTTTAGAGGATGACATCTTCGAATGGCATTGTACATTGCGTGGTTCACCGGGCACAGAATTCGAAGGTGGTCTGTACCATGTTCGCATATTGCTCCCAGCAGAATACCCCTTTCGGCCTCCTTCATTAATGGTCCTAACTCCCAATGGTCGATTCGAGCTCAACACCAAGGTCAGCTACATTCATTCTTATATTATGGCATCTCAACTTCATTTAGATTTGCATCAGCTTTACAAACTGTACGTTGAGCTTTTGATTATTGATGTGCCTTGCCAATTCATGTCCAGATCACGAAGAACTCTGGCAACCAGCTTGGGGTGTGAGAACAGGTAATGACCATGAGATTTCGGTGTCAAATGCTGACCGTGAATGTAGCAATTCTCGGCCTCCAGGGATTCTTTCCCTTGAAAGGCCAGGCAGCCGTAGGAGTGGGATCCATAGAATATCCTCCCGCAGAACGCCGCAGACTTGCAAGCCTGTAGGGTTTCACGAGTCTTTCTAGCATCACCTTCTTATACTTCTTGCAGATCGCGCTCTTGGGTGTGTCCCCACTGCCAACAGTCAAACTTGGAACTGCTGCCAGACCCCCCTTCAAACGAGGACAAGCCTGTTATAGAATCACAGGCGATGATAAGCGATACGGCTGCCAACTCGAACTCTTCTAGCTCTGGGCCAGCACCCGCAGAGCCAACTGCTGTAGAACCTGCTGTAGACCGGGAAAAGGAGGATACTACTAGGACCATTCCTTCTCATAGACCCGTTCTAACTGCCCAACGTAGACAAAGACCACCGCTGCTTCTAGATGGTGCCATATGTATTCTGCTGGTTCTGGTCTTTGTTCTTGTGTGTCGGAAAGTCTTCTAGAATCGTTTGCCACTATCTAAAAACAATGTATGTTAGGCACAAATCTAAATGATCGAGCTTCCTTTCCGATTCGGAAGTGTCAATTGCATAAATTAACAGCTGCTCCTTCTCTTTCCTTCCTTCCTTCCTTTACTATGAGCTTTCATGGAGCCCCGAGCTGCGTCGTCTGAGCCGCCCTCATTATCTGCGTCTTCGTCGCTGAAGCGCAAAGGCGTCACTCGCTCGAATTCACTTCGAGTTCGTCTTCCAAAGAGTGCACCAACAAACACACCAATACCACCTTCGCTGCTGCAGTCACCACATCTTTCGGCCGACAGCATTTTCCGAAAGGGCAATCCACGCACGTCCAGTGTCAGCAGCAAGGAAGACGATCCATGGCTGCTCGATACCGTACCATTGTCCCCCGATAGGGAGAAAAGTAAACCAGCTCCCAACAGCGCTCTTTCTCAACCCGATCTACGGGTCAAAACTCTGTCACCATTGTCTATTCCATTATCCTGTGCCAGGGTTGATACCAAGTCTCCGCGTTCAAAAGATACCACGAGATGTTTGGCAGGCCCATTCCGTGGTAACCATACAACTGATAGATAGGAGGCACATGTATATCACCGTAACAAAATGATCTCGAAGTACTAACTACCTCTTCTTGACCGGGCTCAGACTAAGCAGCAGGAGATCCTCGTCCTCGATGTTGTAGCTCGCAATCGTTGTAGCATTGGTCAACATCTTACCAGCATAGGACAATCTGATCCGCGAAGCAGGCACTGTGCTGCCCGTATGTTGGATGATACGATCTCGCAAAGTGGATACCAAGAGGTTCATAGGCAATTCTGGAACCAAAACAATTCTCCCGTCCAGCTTCCACTCCGACTTGGTGTTATCGCTGGGAAGCTGGATGTGGAGAGAAATAGGATGCTAGTAAAACCTGTCAGAACCTTGGAAACAGAAGATAGATCAAACCAAATTTACAGGATGCATGGCAATCCAGTCGTCTTCCGAACAGATGATCGTTCCTGGTAACTTCATCACCCGTTGACGTTTCGCAGGAGGGGTGGGGTCCTCAACACCCTCCATCTGGTCTGCGGATCGAACTGTGCCAGTAATTTGACCATTCGTTGTCCGCATTCCAGTGGGAGGGGGTTGATAACCGAATGGCTGCGCAGCATCCAGGCCTTGGTAGTGTAACGGAGGTAGCATAACAGGTGCTGTCTGATACACAGATGCAGGCTGCGGGCCAGAGGATACTGTGGCAGCAGTGTAGTTTCCAGCAGGTTGTGGTGGGGCTGGAAGAGAAGCAGGAGGAGGAGGCAACGATGTCAAGGGCACAGGTACAGCCACTGGGCCGATACCTGGACCAATTGCATTGGTTTCTTGTCTGCAGATGTACAATAAGAAGAAAATCAAACGATAGATTACTTACGGCCCAAGACCCTTTGCGCGATGGATGGCAGCAATCTGCTCATCAAAATTGACATTGGTCGAGTATTTATCGAGTGTAGTGGCTTTGGAAGCGGTGTGGCCGTCCCAGACTCCCCTTTCTCGCTCCTTCCGTCTTTCCCTCTCTTCCTCTTCCTCTTTCTTACGACGTTCTTCATCTGCTTCAGCACCGAAGATATCGACACGAGTTCGAGCAAGATTTCTGAGAGAGGAAACTACATCAGCTCCACGTTCCAACTCGTGAGTTTGTATCTTGCGAGCCTCAAGAAGGTCGCGCTGTTCTTTCCACTTGGGATCTAGTAGTTCGATACGCATGTGCTCAGCGAGTTCATCCTGGGGGATTTGCTGTCCGCATATAGTGCAAGTAGTCATTACAGCCTTTGGTTTGGCGCCAACTGCAAAGAATGCTCAGTGAGAGACATGAAAACTAGAAATACAGCTCACGCTTAGGGACGTAATCTGTCCTGATCTTCATGGGTCCAACGTTCTTCATAGAGCTGGCTTGCAATGCTTTGGCTCGCTCAATCTCCCGTTGGCGTTCCTCTTCCTCGCGTTTTTTCCTTTCTTGCTCGCTCTCATCGTCACTCTCTTCCATCGCAGCATCCTGTTGTCCGCCACCAACACCAGCATTACCGACAGCAGCGGCTGCCTCGGCCTCGGCAGCAGCTTGGCGTGCACGATGTGCCTCAACATCCTCGACGGTGTTTTCCATCACCATAGCAGCCATTCTCTTTTGTGCCAAGGTCATATTCTCTACTTCTTGGACAGTCATTGGTGGAGGCAATTCGGAATTGGCATCTGCGATGGTGAATTCAATAGTCTGGACGATAGCATAATCATGCCAATCTATCTCATTGAAAGCGACTGCAGGGCGGATCATATAAATTGATCAGCGATGTAAGAAGAGACGTACTTCTTTCTGCTTCTTGATCCTCTTGACGTCGTTTGTCCTTTTCGCGCTTGTTGCGCTCCCACTTTGCATGTTTCTTTGCGATTTCCAGAGTCCTCCACCGCGCACCTTCGGAAGCGCGACTTTTGAGCTGTTCCAGCATCTCCTTGTCAGGGTGAAGTACTCTGGCATACTGCTCGACCAACATATTAAAATATCCGAAGAGAGAATGCGTAGGTCTCAAAAAGTCAAACTGGTAGTTTCGACCTTCTCTTGTGGACAAGGCGGCCAAGAAATTACGTCCTCGTCTGGCTGTGAAGAGTGCGGTGAGTTTCATCAGGTCCCTGAAAATACTCAGATAAATTTGAGCTAGACGGAAGGACGCACAAATCAAAGGCGGTGATATTTGGCATTTCGACGGTGAACAATGGAGGCGGCGCTTCGATACCAATGTCTATTATTCTCTCTGCTGAGCCAGCGAGGACCTGGGCATCGCTTGCTTGAGCAGCCTCTTCCTCCATGTCTCCCTGGAAGACCCTGTCGATTTTATGTCTGTAGTAAGCATGATATGGGTCTGCGGGATTCAGAAAAGAAAATTTTGGATCCGAGCGTTGTCCTTCGCGAATTTTCTCCTCAAATTGGGGCGGATTGGCTGAGCGAGCAACGAAGGAAGCGGTGCGGTCGATGACAGCTGCAACAAGTCAGTCATGAAGATTAAACCTAAGGAAAGACCTACATTTTATTTCCGGTGGAGGAAGAATGAGGCCAGTTGCAAATCTGTTATTGTAGTCAATGCCATTGACGCCGTCGACTTGCATATTCGTTGTTTGGCCCTTTGTTTGTTCCGACTATGTTTGCTTTCCGAGCCACCCAAGTCTGCCAAGGTGGTCTGCTGTGGTTTGTATCCTTATTCGATCCAGATTGTCCTCAGTTTGTCAGGAAAATTCCATGGAAACTGTCTCCGACGCGGAAGGCCAATGCACGGGCAAGACTGAAGAAGGTGGACGCTGTAATCGAAGCTGTACAAGCAAGCGGAGTTCAATGCAGTGCGCTTGTACGCGTCTTTGCATTACTCAACCAAGCATTCATGGATTCTATAGGATAAGGCTCTTGAGCTACCCAAAGAACACGAAATGCCAGCCCGCGACAAGTACACGACTTATTCATCTCGAGCAAAAGGATATCGGAAAGGAATTCACAAAGTGCCCAAATGGACAAGAGTGCGGCTTCCTTTGCCCTACTGTTCTCACTCAGCTTTCCCAGTTAACGTTGCGCGTCAATCCAAAGGGTTTCTAGAATGTAGTACTTATCAAAACAGAACAACCTGCACCTTCCCTGCTCGGATTGCTTGCAGTACACCAGGCGCTCCAAAGATGGTTTTGAATACTTCGTCTCTCGTCTCTGGCATGTCCAATAGATTCCGTTTCTTTGCATCTCGGTAAGTGATATCCAGCATAATATGTGACAGTGCAGAAGTGGACAATGCTTCTGTTCATGAAGGTCAGTACAGGAAATGAGGCAAGCACAGTGCCGACCCGTTGTGCAAAGCAGCTTTCCTATTCGACCCGGAGTCCCCACTGCTGCGCCTACCTTGGTACGCCTCAGATAGGAGACATGCTCTGAAACTTTGAAGTGCTTTGCGAAGAGTTTTGCAACCTCCCCGCCTTTGTCACCGCGTAATCGCTTGTCTTTAAGCACCCTAGTCACGTCTGATACCCTAAGAGCTGCAGCCGTCACGAACAAGAGTGTCGGGGCACCCGTATTTTTTGATTTCTGTGACAAGCGAGTATGCAAGCTGGGAAGAACTGAAAGAATGTATCAGGCAGCGCCACATAACAGGATTTGATATACCTTTCATTATGAAGGAGACCAGATTATCCAGACTTCTTGACCCTGTCCATAGTGTTGTGTCTGTGATCGCGGTTTCTACAGAAGAGTGAGCACAGAACCGACTCGGATTTGCCCAAACTACGCACGAGGTATACGGTAATCATCCAACTCCAAGGCAGACAAGTCTGTGAAAGTCTTTGCCTGGAGAGTAGACAAATAGTCGGCTATTTCATGAGGGGTCCGCGATGCAATCGTTTCTTCAATTGCTTCGGCCGCCTCAGTGAGTTTTCGTCTCTGATGGGGGGTGAGCTGATACACTAACTTTCCAAATGTTCAGAACCTTGGCTCTGCTCTCTTTGAGCTTTTCTTTTCGTTTCCGCTTCTTCTCAGCAGCTGCTCGGTCGTTTGGGCTGGGATGCACTTCCTGATCTTCCTCTGCCTGCATTTGCGTCAACACAAACAAAATCAAAAAGGAAGGAAACAGGCCTTACATCCAAGTCTAGCTCTTCTTCAGACAGAGACACGAGCTCATCAGGAACAAAATCGTCTTCCAAGTTGTCGGCCATGAAAGAAATGAGTGGCACGTGGTTTCAGCCCGCCTAACTTCGCGCCCATCTGATGCTATTCAAAATTATTTGCGCTTGCCTTGCGATCTACGTGTTGCATCGGTGCTATGCCTACCTCAAATGTCTCTGGATGGTAGACTCGCCTGCAGCCAGTGCTCGATCTCAAAATTCTCTCAAAAACTCGTTGAAAAAACGACAATCGAAACGAGGAAAACGCGTCCCCGAAACGCAGCTCGAGGTCCCGAAAACAAAACAAACGTTCGACGCTTTTCTTGTGCTTGATATCGAGGGCACTTGCGACAGCGGTACCAACTTTGACTATCCCAATGAGATTATAGCAAGTCATCTGTTCCAAAGTATACCAGTGCTCAGCCATCTCTCTAGGAATTTCCTGTCTGTCTCTTACGATGGAGGAACATGACATTAGATAGGAAAGCAGATCAGCTGGAAATCACTGACGTGTTCCGCTCTTTTGTCAGACCTACATGGCGTCCCACACTCTCTGAGTTTTGCAAAAACCTCACAGGAATAACGCAGGTTCATGATATCATGCTCAAGAAATGTTTTTCATCTCCGACGTAGACTCAAGTGCATAAAGCACCAGTTTTCACAGCGGTGCTGGAATCGTTCTTCCAGTTCTTGGTCAAGAATAACTTGGTCGACGAACACACAGGCGATCGCCTTGTAAGATTCTGTTGGTGCACAGACGGACCTCACGACATTCGTGATTTCGTTGTAAAGCAATGCTTCATCTCGAAAGTCGGTTATTCAAGTCTGAGTCGTAGCTCGCAAGAATTTTGACTTTTCCATGTCAGGTCCCAATACCAGAATGGATTAAGAGTGACTTTTTAGACGTCAGGCAGCTGGTGACGGAGTGGATACGCACTCAAAAGAAATTCAATTCGAAGGCAAGATCTCCCATACGCGAATCTGGTGCATGCATTCACACAATTGTCAGCAACAAGGTTCCCTTAACATCCCGCGCCAGCTCAGCATCCTCGGCTTGCGTGACTTCGAAGGACGCCAGCATAGTGGGGTGGATGTGTGTCAATCTTTCCCTTCTACTATGCAAATTTAAATGAAACATCCCACAGGACGCTCGTAACGTAGCAAGAATTCTCTCGGAGCTGACGCGATTGGGCTGCCGGTTACAACCGAACACTCCTTTTCGAATGAACCGGCAATGGATATGGATGGGAAAGCGGGGTCAAATCCTCGAGGAATTCATTTGATTAACGACACTCGTTTTCTGATGACATCCTCTTGTATGATCGGGACTGTCAAAATTTCTTCACCATTCTTGAGACTGGGATCATGACAGACGGCTTCTCTCTGACCGTCATCCGGAGCAATCGCATCCAAGCGCCACGACTATTATGACATTCCTTCCTCCTACATTGCGCGCGAAGCTAAGCTTATTTAGGGCCATCTGTTCACTTGTAAATACAGTAATGCTATAGCATCCATGTGTAATTCCTTCCAATTAGGTATGTCAACGCGTATCGCTGTCTCTAATTCCATGAGCCAAGGTTTCACTACTGGAATAGAATCCATAAGTTACCGCGTGCAGCAATAACAGTTCACTCACGAAGTCCCAGAGAGTGCCGAAAGCGGGTATTCCCGCCTCCCTGCAACCCTGCATGATCTCAGAGTTACCAATCCAGTTGGAAGTGATAAACACCACTAAAAACCGGTTGACCTTTACGCGAAAATCAATGAGAAAACGAACCTTCGGCTCCCCAAGAGTAGTACGCTTCTTTCACAAGCTTCATGGTGTCTGGGCGGCCACCTCTAACTTTACTGTCCCACAGCATAAGGCGTTCTGGTCCCAGGTGCCGGTGGATCAAGCCTCTGCAAGACATGCATTGAGCAGCTGATCCTGCCACCCAAAGTTGACACTCACGAAACTGTAGGCCCGAAGGTTTTCTCTTGGTCGGAGCCTAGGTTTGTCAGATATAGGGTCCGAGAGCGCACAAACACCTACCAATCCAGATGAGGTACCAATTCGGGGATTGTAGACATGTCGAAAGAGCAGCACCGATGCCAGTACCTGTACAGACACGGACACCTCGATGGTACAGTGTAGACGTATTAGACACGCCAGCAAACTGTAATAACAGTGAGCATCCAAACAAAAGATGCGAAGTTATATTCTATACCTTGAGCTGGCGAGTCCAGAGAGTTTTCGGGGGGTTGTTGACTATGCTCTTGGTAAAATCACCTAGATAGGTCAGCAAAGGTCTCAGAAAGTGGTTTGATCATATACCTTGCACTCCAGCAATCATATAATGGTATTTTGCGTGGGGGCCTTCCCTTGAAGTTGATTCAATAGGTGGGCATTGCTTCCTAACTTTGCGACTCACGAAATTATTCCGAAGGCATGATACTCCATGATCGAGGACCGACTGATGCGTCCGAGGAGTCCTTGCTGCATTCCGCGTTCGAAACGGATGATTGCAACCTTGGGTGAGGGCTGATTGATTCAATGAGAAAGAAGTCGAATGAGTTTTAGAAAAATACCAATTCGATGTCCACTGAAACTTCGCGAACACAGATCCAGGGGAGGGCAATGCTGACAATTTAATTAAGCGCTGCAACAAATCAAGAAGCAAGTGCTCACAATATAGTCATTCCCATCGTGAACCAAAAGTCTTGGTGGCGAATCAGATCAACGCCATTCGTGTTCCAGGAACGGGTCGTTGGGTCATATGTGTCACCGAGGATAACGAACACCCCTGTCATGATTAATTAGATGTTGTATTCCATACGAGATTAGAAACTTGCATGTGGAAAACAGACCAAGCCAGCCGATAAATCGATGATGACGTTCAAAGACACTGGCAACAATTCAACGCATCATACTTAGTTGATCGTGAGACTCACTTGTGGTGCGTGTTTCTGACCCAAGGGAACGCACTAAGGGCAGAAATCATGACCGCCAGGTTGGTAACTACCCCCATCACCAGGACCGCATCGTGCTGTACATCAAGGGTCCGGAAATTATTTACAACCTTTAACAGGAGCCACAAAACACCGGAAAGAGCACATCCGCTATGAATTCCGCCTAGATGCTGTAGATCGTTCAGTCGATTTCATGCACACATTTGTAGCCACTTACTTGTAGGACAGATGTGCATCCTAGCCGCCACCAGAGAGGTGTCCACTGAAAAATCGTTAGATTACGTTTCGACGGAAACCTCATCAACCTTGGCGAAGCATGTGTTTACAATCCAGTAAAGGATACGTCCAAAGATTTCGTTGCGCATGAGGATAGCAAAGTTCAAATTGCCAACAACCATGGCACCCGAGAATTGAATAGCATAAGGGAAATGTCCTGACGCGGCAAGTCCTAGCCCAATCATGTTGAGACCGAAAGTGAAGCAAAAGAATTTTCTGGATGATACAAAGCTCAGTGAATACCTTCAATATACCTATTGAATCTTACCGGTAGGTATTGAACCATAACTGGAACAATATCCACTTTGAAACTTTTCGTTTGGGCTTGGGTGAAGCTTTCGCCGCCTTGATAACAGCGGTAGCAGGTAAGGACTGTTTGACATCCACAAACTTGGGCGGCGCAACATCCACAAGAGTTTTCTTGTCTTCGGAATAGTCCAAAGGCTGGACACTGTGGACAGAGATCGACAAAGGCTCCAAGGTGCCTTTTTCTGCGTCGCTATATGCTGGGGTTTCACTTTTCTTGTCGGAAGACATAGCGAAGATGAACGGACGTCGAAGTCAAGTGGGCAAGCTTGGAAAAGAAAAGACTTGGTACCGGCTCTTCTTATGCCTGCACGTGGGTTCAGATGTAGAAAAGAATTGACAAGTTAAGAAAGGATCCACAAGAGGAGCATCAGGAATGAAGTTTGCCGAGAAGGACAACCCGAGTCGCAGGCATTCGAATCAACAACCGGTGCACTGTGTACCGAAAACCGTCCCTATCGAGGCACGTTGGGACGTGTAGAATAAGCCTATCTTAGCAAGTCACACAGCTGAGTTTCTCCAGAGATGACGAAGCAACGATATGGAAATACCATGAGAAACTGACGACAGAAAGATAAACGTTGAGGTGCCCCAATAGTATGCGACAGGGATCAGAGCCATGAGACCTCGGGTGCGATGTGTGGGGGAGGAGAGACACCGCATAAGGCTGTCCTTTCACAAGGGACACGGAAAATGAACGAGAAAGAGCAACCGAAGCCACAGGTGGGCACAATTTTTAGAGTCCTGTGAAGATCTTGCTAAGAGAAATGTAGACCGGAGACGAGCACAAGCTTACACGCCTATAATGGTCGTTTGAGTACACAAAAACGATCAATGTTAAAGACGAGATTACGCCGTTGCAGAAACAGCTCCATTGGCTTTCAAGCTTACGAGGCCATAGCAGCTACAGTGCTGGACACTACGCAGGTCAAGAGTCGGAGCGTCGATGCATTACGGTAAGGTGAGAATCGAAAAGAAGTCTCGGATCTCGATCAGATCAAGTCTCTTTCCACTCCAATCAACTACTGAGTAGAGCTGGCCGGCCGGACCGAAGCTCTTTCCCGGTGGTTCTGAGATTCCATCCGTTCTACCTACATGTAAATTACATCTCAGCAAGCGATGCCAGTGGCTGCGTCACGTAGTTCTGTCAGTTGTCGTGAAACTTCCTCCTTGAATACAGCAATATCATGGCTATTTTTAACAATAGCGCGTACTGTCTCTTCCTTCAGGCGTGCCACCTTGGCGATTTGTTCATTATAGCTGACAACGGCATCAGCACACCGTAATGCGTTTGACAGAGGAATGGGTACCTGAATTGTATCCCTTGAAGCTGAGTCTTAACTCCCATGCCAACTCCAAGCGCTGCATTTCTAGCGTGGTTAAGTTCACGATCTAACCGCGTGGCCTCTCCGTTAGCAACCAGTGCATCGCGTTGGGCCGCCTGCAAAACATGAGAATTACCATATCAACTGCAAAGTGAAACGACACACATCACGCAATTTTTCTGCTTGTTCGTTGAGATTGTTGGCTTTCTTATCTACTTCCAACACATCTTCTTCGATGTTTTCACACTCTTGTGTCAGTAAGTCGAGGTCGTTGTCAATTTTGAGACGTTCGCTTTCCACCAGTGCACGCTCGGATCGCTTGGATTCAGCAATAGCGGCAAGGGCGGGTTTGACAACTTTCCGGATATCGGGACCGACGAGTAACTGAGCCGTCATCGAGGACGCTGTATTGAGTTCTAAAGCAAGGTCAACATCCTGGAACGGAGGTGGAGGATGGTTGGTGTCCAGGGATGCAAGAAGGTTCAGGTAAAGCTCCAATGCTTCTTCGGCAGCGGAGGCACGGTTTGCGACATTGACTTCCTCTCTGTTGGACAAACGATAAGCCTCGCTTATCTTTTGCTTGAGGTCTTCGATATTCCTTGTAAGCTGTTCGTGCTCGGTGGTCATCTGGAGGACTTCTTCTGGCGTCAAGTTTTGTGTTTGAACTATGCTTGTCAGTCTATCGAGTTCCGCCTGGAGTTCGTCGAGATTGGAGCCTGCACTCGGTCAAGTTGTTGTGAAGGAGCACCAAAACAACACATACGCTTGGAAGCTAGCTCACTCTCCTCGAAGGTAATCGTCTCCTTCAGCTTCTTTGTGCGGCCTTCGTATTGATGAAGAATTTTTTGGAATTTTTCACTGTCGGCCAGGAGAAGACCATTCTCCTTTTCCAGTTTCGCGATAGGTGCCTCAAAGATGCAATTAATAATATAGGAAAAAATTCAAGCAGCCTTACCGCAGACGACTTGAGCTTTTCATACTCGAGTTGGGAATCAGCGAGTTGCTTAGTAATATTGTCCAATTCTGTTTTGAGGCGTTCATTCTTTTTTGCTAGGGAAAAAGTTGAGAAAGAAGGCATTGGTAGCAGTGATGTTTCACCATAACGAGCCTCGATAACTTCCTTTTGCTTGTCGAAATCATCATCTAGGTCAAGCCATTGTGAATACGTGCTTGTATAGAATTGAAAAGCAAAAGCAGTGTGGTGTAAGGGGTCATCAAATTCTTCAGGAACTTGGGACGGATCGTGTACACTTGGATGTCGACTGTCCAAGTATGCAAGTTTCATCTGAGAAAAGGCTTGTTAGATACAAGCTAGAAATGCGCAAGTTACATACCTTGCAGAGTTCTACGAGCCAGTGAAGGACGCCTAAAAGATGTGGCCATGAATGCATACTCGCGGGAGCAGCTAGCCACTTGTTATCTATCTGGTGAGCATATGGATATCGGAGCGCTTTCAGGGCTGGGACGAATTCGTCCTCAAAGCGCCCTCGATTGAGTGGGTATATTGGGTCAAGGGTATGAGCCAGATAGTCGAAAATGATGCGATAGTCTTTTCCATTGATGTTTGTGAGAGTAGACATTTGTATTTCCAGACCGTCATTGCGCAGGAAATCGAGAATGTCCTGTCTCATCTTGGCCTGGAATGCGCGGTCACGAAGAGGCCGGGGATCCTTTCCGAAAGAACTGGACGGGGCTGCAGGGGCTGCACCGCCGGGCCATATTGAGCCACGCCGTGCACTGCTGGAATGGGGCTATAATTTGATCACAAATAACACATACGATACTAACTTTGTGAGAGGTGTTCGACCAAAGTTTGGCTTTGACGCGCTCTGCAGTAGAGGGTTCACATTTTGTGAACGTGACAAGGCCTGGACTGGTTGTTGAGTTCTGCCTGGTGGACCTAGGATGCTCATACGCGGCGCTGATGTTAGCTTCTTTACAGTACTCGGAATTGGAATATGTGAGCGAGCATTTGCGTCCACTGGTTGCATCGTCGACCGTCGAACTGAATCGGACATCATGGATGTTTGAAGTATTGGCTTGTTTACGCGTCAGTCATGTGACTCGCTTTGACGCTAACCATATCATGAACAGAGAGCTTTTCGGAGGCGCTATCACAGCAGTTGCACCCAAAAAACTCGTGGATGCTTCGTTTGTGTATCCGTGTCAAGTATTACACTGTAGTGATGTCTTTCCAGTGATCTTCGACAAGTTCCAGACACTCAGGAAGTATTGCTGTATCCGGATTGTGGTGTCAGCATCGTCGTTGAAATTCTTGAACGAGTCGAAGCGGACGCAAGTGAAGATGCGATCAAGTTTGTGTCTATCGATCGCATGCCGTGCTCCTCTTACCGCCACAAGGTTTCACTTTGACTCATTGGTTCAAGACAATTCTGCCCAAAAAAGCGAAGTCTCTTTAATTGAGACGCTTCCTAAGCAGAGTGATGGTAAAACTCCACCAATCACCAGGCTGTCGGGGTTTCAAGACATAAAAAAATTCAACCGACAGACAGAAGACCGAGTTCTAATCCTGATGGCTCTCTATCGTGTAGAAGAGAAGCCGATCGATTTGGTCGTGACTTTCAATGTCCCAGTAGTCTCGGAAGATGGCGGAGCCGTTGATTCGGATAGTCTATCCACGGTACAGACCGCGTTCGACCAGTTCACTCGAACCTTGCGTATCATCGACTTTGATCTTTTTGCATGATCGAGGCCTGTAATCTTAACAACGGTAACGGTATCTCATAGCTTTATCGGAACCTGAGACATCGGTGTTTTTCCTGTGAGAGTGAAAAGTTGATTATCGGGAATCGCATGCGCTGGCTTCGGAACCCGCCCATGGAACAGGTACGACCATCGAATCCACGGAAGCAGGGAGGTTAATGCCGGATCCGGGACTTGATGATCAGTCTTCCTTGGTCCCTTGGAGAAATAAACCGACCCCTTGGTATTGGATGTAGGAAAAAACTTTACTGATAGAGAAGGGAGTCCATAAGTAAGGGTGTACAGTAATCAAGACACTTGAGCTTTGTCCTCGGCTTCCTCAGCTTCGGGTTCCTCAACAATGGGTTGCCGCACGGCAACAGCTTTTGCCTCCTTTTTACGCCTGTGAGATTCTTTGATTTTTGCCCATCGTTCGCGATGCTTGAGATTATCTGCACTCTGCAAAACATGGATACTTGAGATAAGCACATGTTACGATTGGAATGTACACACCGTTTTTTCAAGTTCAGCTCGGAGAGCCACAAGCTCGTCTTGCAGTTCCTTCACCTTGCGAGCATACTGTGCTTCCCGTGAGGTATTGAAACCGGGCACTGGAACTTGTGGTATAGGATTCATTGAACCAAATTCGGCGCCTGGACGCTGAGGACCGCCTCCGATTGCTCGTTGAGCCTTAGAATGGTTACGTTTATGTTATCAGATAGTGGATGATCCCGACCTCTTTTGTTGCGAGATAAATGCTATCACGAAGCTTGTCATAAACACGGTCTGTAGACTCGAGCCTCTTCTTTAGGCTGTCAAGTTCTGCTTTGAGAAGGGTGTTCTCTTTCTTCAAAACTGATGCCTCAGTGCTCGAAGGAATCAGGAAGAACGAACCCGACAAGTCGTCCCCTACTAGACGGTGGCTTGAGTGACATCTTGAAAAGCAAGTTCCTACCATCGTCAAAAAATTCCTCGTCAAACTCGTCGTCCACTGGTGGCGAACGATCTCTTTGGGAAGTGGATCTCGATCTCGATTTTTCAGCTGAAAACCCCAGACGCCTGCCTAGCCTTGAAGCCAAGCTCTCATCAATGTCGGGTTCACTGGTGAGACTATTGTCTCGTCGTAGAGGTCTCAGGGTTGGCGGGGTTGTCGGTCGTGAGGATGAGGTTTCTGATACAGTCAGGGGCGCTGTAGCAAAAGCTACTGGTTGGGAAAGATTATCCAGCATGCCCTGCATAATAGACCAGAAGTGATTGAAAGCATCACTGGGATCAGACTGAAAAATGACTGTATAGGACAACTGGTGAGCAAGTTTGATGACGCACTTTCTGTGGACCAAGTAGCATGAAGGATTCGCCGTCGACTGTTCCTTGCAAGTCATTCACTGACCGATACGAGTTCGCAGTTGAGGGCTGAGGCAGGCTTGTAGCTGTTGGATTGAATGAACCAGGCATAGAGAGATCTGGTTTGGGCTGAGGAAGAGTAGGATCCTTTCCCTCCTGCTTGAGTATTTCAATTTTTCTCTGCAGTTGTTGGTGAGCTTTGAGGTGATCAGCGTACAGCATCTTCAAAGTTCGTTTTGCCTGTACTACGATGTAAGAGAGCCGCGTTCGTTTCAGAGCTGACGAACTGCTTCATCTGTGCTGCGCTCTTCAGCAGACAAGTAGGCATCTGCAGCCTTTCGATATTCTTCAGACGCAGGAATTAGGAGACCCTTTGCTCTGAAAGCCTCGGCATTCTCTGCGTGCTCATGGGCCTGCAAAGAGCATGAGAGTTAGAACTTGTGCAGACTGCACTGACGGTGTTCATCGGATTTTCCACCAACGAAGGCATCGAGAGCAAGGCAACTAAATTTGGCTGACGCGGTCACAAATTATTACTTTCTACACCATTTCATTGAGATTCTGGTCGTTAAATAATTGGCTGTACAGTAGTGCAGCATTTTACTTGTAAAAGATAGCAAACTGCAATCTCTTGGTTACTTTGTGGATTATGTCATATGTCGTGAAATTCTCAAACCTCGACTTCATCATCGCTCTCGTCTGCTCTCGGCTACTGCTTGGAATTCCACCTAATTTTTGTCGTCTGCAATCCAAGCGTCTCAGCGCTGAGCATTCACCATGTCCGCCAATCCCGGCCTTCTGTGAGCCGCTTCACTCACCACTTAGTAATTTACTGAATTTGCTTGCAGCAGGAAGAAGATTCGCATTACAGGCAAGCTTAGTTTATGACATGGGTTTGTTGCTGAGGTCGCCCAGTTGTTGCCGCAGACGGACTCTCCAAACGCGATGTTTTTCGTCTACCAGATCCCTTTGCGGTCATCACCGTCGACGCAGAACAGACGCACACAACCAGCGTCATGAAGAAGACACTAAATCCATACTGGAACGAGAGTTTTGATATGTAACTAGCCTCCAACTTGTAACATTCTGCTTCTCCTGACCATACACAGCACCGTGTCCGACTCTTCTGTGGTTGCTGTACAGATATTTGACCAGCGTAAATTCAAGCGCAGAGACCAAGGTTTTCTCGGCGTCGTCAACGTCAAAGTCAGCGATGTTCTCGATTTCGAACTGGGTGGCCACGGTATGTCTTGTCAAACAACACAACGTATTAGTTCTTGACCGTATTCTCAGAAATGCTGACGTTGGATCTGAAGAAGTCCAATGACAATCTAGTTGTGCATGGTAAATTGATCATCTACCTCTCGACGAACATCAGCCAGCCCATCAGCAACCCTGGGCCCTCCCAAGTCAGTGGACTTAGCAATGCCCTGCAAGAGATGGGACTCGAAACTTCGCCCAATGGTTCCAGCTCTAACCTGCCGCTACCCACTTCGACCAATAGTACTCTTTCTCGCTCTCCAAGTTCTCACGCCACAGCCACAGCGGAAACCACGAGTTCTGATTCGCCAAATGCGGTTTCTTCCACACCGTCATCTGAACCTGAGCAGACCTCCCAAACAACCTCCTCATCACGTCCCACAAGCACCGCCGCTGCAGACGCAGTCATGCCTTCAAATACGGCGGCAGCTACGCCCTCTTCCCAAGCAAACAGTGCATCGGCGACTAATCCTCAGCTGCGCAATTTCAATCCAAATGTCGATCAATATGGCCCTCTGCCCACGGGTTGGGAGCGTCGTATAGATCCATTAGGCAGAACATATTATGTTGATCATAACACTCGCACAACCACATGGAATCGTCCATCAGCAAGTGCTACAGTAAACAACAACGCTCAGGACAACGAGACAAACGCTGCGCGCGATCAGCATGCCCGTCGTATCTTGGCAGACGATCTTCTCGAAGCAAACAACAACAACAACAACAGCAGCAGTTTCCGCAACTCCACCGCTGCTAACAACGCCACCTCTCCCACTCAAACAGCCGTTACCGCTGGCAACAATTCCACTACTGCTGGCTCTGGGCCCCTTCCCCATGGTTGGGAAGAGCGATTCACTCTCGAAGGTCGTCCCTACTACGTTGATCATAACACACGCACCACGACTTGGGTCGATCCCCGTCGACAAGCCATCATACGTGTCATGGGACCCAACGGCCAAGGTTCAGCCTTGCAGCCGCAGGCCATTTCTCAGCTCGGGCCTCTACCCTCTGGCTGGGAGATGCGGTTGACCTCGACTGCCAGGGTCTACTTTGTTGATCATAACACCAAAACAACAACATGGGATGACCCACGATTACCTTCTACCCTCGATGCCAATGTCCCTCAATACAAACGCGACTTCAGGAGGAAGCTCATCTACTTCAGGAGTCAACCGGCAATGCGTGCACAGCCGGGTAACTGCCAGATCAAAATCAGACGCAACCATATCTTTGAGGATAGCTACGCGGAGATCATGCGGCAGACTCCCAATGACTTGAAGAAACGTCTCATGATCAAGTTTGACGGTGAAGATGGTTTGGATTATGGTGGCTTATCAAGGCAAGTAGTTCACTCTTCTCTTGAGCTTGTTTTCAATCAGCCCTCAGAGAATTCTTCTTCTTGCTATCCCACGAAATGTTCAATCCATTCTACTGCTTGTTTGAGTACTCTGCACACGACAACTATACTCTCCAGATTAATCCAGCTTCCGGGGTGAATCCAGAGCATCTGAACTATTTCAAGTTCATCGGACGCTGCCTTGGTCTTGGCATCTTCCATAGACGATTCCTCGACGCCTACTTCATCGTCAGCTTCTACAAAATGATCCTCAAAAAGAAAGTGACCTTGTCGGATTTGGAGAGCGTCGATGCTGAGCTATACAGAGGAATGACCTGGATGCTGTGAGTCCATGCCCTCGTCTCTAACTCTTTTCTCATACGAGCTGGTAGTGAGAATGATATTACTGATATCATCGATGAAACATTCACAACCACCGAGGAACGATTCGGAGAGATGGTCACTATTGAATTGAAACCTGGAGGCGCTGACGTACCAGTAACAGAAGACAACAAGAAAGAATACGTGGAGCTCATCGTTGATTATCGTATCTCCAAGCGTGTGAAGGATCAGTTCGACGCCTTCATGTCTGGCTTTAGTGAGCTCATTCCTCAAGACCTGATCACTGTCTTTGATGAGCGGGAGCTTGAGTTGCTGATTGGTGGCATGTCAGAGATCGATGTGTATGCGTCTATCTTCTCGGATCGTCCTTGTTTGCTGACGATGTGCAGTGATGATTGGACCAAGTTCACAGACTATCGTGGATACGAAATGAATGACGAAGTAATCCAATGGTTCTGGAAGTGTGTCCGCAGCTGGCCGCCTGAACGCAAGTCGCGTTTGTTGCAGTTTGCCACTGGTACATCCCGTATCCCTGTTAATGGTTTCAAGGACCTGCAGGGGTCCGATGGACCTAGACGCTTTACCATTGAAAAATCGGGTGACCCGTCTCAGTTACCAAAGAGTCACACCTGCTTCAATCGCATTGATCTGCCACCTTACAAGGATTATGCCAGTCTGGAACAAAAGTTGACTCTGGCTGTAGAGTAAGTGGCGTCGCTGATTTCTTAACACCCTTTGACTCCTGTTACAGGGAAACTGTTGGCTTCGGTCAAGAGTAGGATTTGTTATGTATATTTCACATTGTGCGCCATGTCTCGTCAGGATTTGTGAAGAGTTTATGTTCATTCATTATCTGGTATCAAGTTACATACGTCAATTAGACGAATCACAAATAATTTACTCTTTCTCAAATGCAAACGCAATGTAAATATCTAGAATCGTCAGAATTTTCACATCGAATAAGATAAAGGCATACTAGCAGCTTCCCACTGATCCTCATCCATAGCACTCTCTCCGTTTGAATCTACGACCTTCATTTTCACCATCAGAGGCCCGAATTCGGAATGCTCCTGATTCTCTTCAAAAACTTGGTGGAACTCTTGCCTGTACAGTGGATGCAATCCGTACTCTGCAGCCAGCCTGACGTACATGAGTGCGAGCCGATACAAGTGAACGGAGACGCACTGTACAAAATTGTCCCAATGCACCAAATATTCAGGCACGTCCTCGACAGCATCCTGGAGGAAAAAAAAATACCGGTGTCCATACATAGGTCGTGGTTCGCGGCTCTCAAAGCGAACCTTATAGACGGAGTTACCAAACGAAAGCTCTTCCGTGTTGGTGGGTATTGCGTCCAGCTGCTCCCTTAACGACGATCAATCAAAGAGCACTAAGGGCAGAAAAGATGGTACCTACAGTAATTGCTCAGCGTTGGGTATCGTACCAATGAAGACCCCGCCTGGTCGTAGCCATTGACTCACGTTCTGCAGCATACATCGAGCCTTGGCCTGCGTCTCAAATGCATAATGCATGCAAAACTGCATGGAAACTACGTCGAATGGTCTAACAAGCCGTTCTCTCGGCACTGCTTTTGACAACAATTCATTGTAGCAATCCAAAGCTACAAAATAAGCGTCAAATTTTGGTTCTCGTAGCGACTCCCATCGCTGTTGAGCCTGGTCTACGGAGACATGGGCGATATCTGACAACTGATGATTGTTTTATACGATAAAAGAAAGTCACCAACCTGCACCGATAAGCTCTGCGACCCTTGACTTTGCCCATTTTCTTATGTCTCCACCCTTCCCGCAACCCATATCGAGGACTTTACCTTTACCTTTCCCCCTACCAGGGAGGCCCTTGGCAAATGCGGGATGCGCGAATTTTGATATTAGGACAGACTTGACCCAGTTGTTGAAATTTTTCAGGCCAATGATAGGGGATTCTAATCGCTGAACAACACCTACTTCAGGCCGCGAGTTGTCTAAGTTAAATCAAGTATTTAGTGGACGATGTCAAGTTGTGAGGAGAACGTACAATGATTCACTACAACTCCAACGTCGCCTGCATGCTTTTTAGTTGGACGCCGATCCTCTGCGTCTGCACTCGGTTCGCGCTTGCGTTTAGTTAGGCGAGCAGCTCCTTTGCCCTGATATGATTTATATCTCTGCATTTCTGCCAAAGTCATTGGAACCATGATTGAGCCTGCGGGTGTCTTTCGTTTTGTAGGGTTGTATGGAATAGAGGGGCGCATGACTGGCGAGACTGTTGTTCTCGGCGTGTGGGGTAAATTTGAGGATGAAGAAGACGATGACGGACGCGAAGTTGCTGAAGGCGAACCAACGGTTGGCGGAACGCCCTTTGACGACGTCGACGGCGATCGCCGTGCTTGCAAGTCAGAATGTGTGCGCGAAGCCCTTCTTATTGGGTGTGAAGCATCCAATTTGTCCTCGTGAAGGATATGTGATAAGTTGGAGTTTCTGGACGGGGAGTCGGAAGGATTTGAATCGGTATTGAGAAGGACGGACAAGTCGGTGGCTCGTCTCGACATCGACGGGCTTGCACCCGGGGAAGAAGTCTGTGATTCTTGTCGAGCAAAAGGGGATTGAAGCGAAACTATTGGCGAATTTATTGCATCGCGCACAGGGTCAAACGGCGGCATTTTCGACTCCGAGTACTAAGAAAACATACACAAGTGGACTACAGTTAGGTAATCACATCCCATTTCACTCTAACATGGCCCATCCATAGAATACGACCATCGCCATACCTGAAAGACAGCAGAGCAAATACTTGCTTGACACACAAAGGCAATCACCCAGGTCCGGTCGTACCTAGAAGCACTGCAGCCGGCCTCTCGGCCTTCATTAACACCGGCCATGGCCACAAGCATAGGTATGCCACACAGGAACAGAGCATATAAGGAGGACGTACTGCTCTAAATGGAGAAGATCCCTTCCCAGTTCGATGATAAGCTGTTATATGAATGAGCCGCGGTTAACCGTCAACCTCCATTTGACTATTAACCGCAAACTCTGTGGTTCCTTCAATCCAGCTGAAGCCTGGAGCTAGTGATGCGAGAATTATTCCGCTCCTCAAGATGCGTATAAAGCGCTTCGTACGGACCTCAGTCGGAGACATGGTACGTCTTGGAGGGCAAGGCATGAAGCGGGCATCTTGAGTATTTATACCCTCGTAATGATGACGACCAGAGTAGCTCTGGTCTTCGCTCTGCTCCGCTTTGTCATAAAGGTACTGGATTTCCACGCGGGCGAATTTCTCGTCATCTCCACCATTATCTTGCCAAAATCCACGTTCGTAGACTCTACGCCCAACCCACTCTGTTCCACGTAGACACCAGTCTTCTGGTAAAGGAGGCGCAGTGGATGAGGTGAGCATCGGCCATCGTTCATCGACTGTGCAAGACTTGAACGCGGATGTGGAAGACGAGATGAGCTCCTGCGATTCCCAGATTTGTCGGGGAACGTGATCTTGTAGGAATTGGGCAAGGCGACTCCAGGGCACTGATTGGCGGATAATATGAAGCAGGGACACTTCAGTGGTATTCTTAAGAATGGTGACCAAGAAAGTTAATAAAATAGAAATGTAAGGGTTGGGTGATTGTGATCCTGAAGCACTGATGAAGGGAGCCTGCAGAACATGGGAAAGGAGGGAAAAGGTAAGATTAAGTGCATAGATAAATGAGGGTGGTGGAAATGAAAGTGCTTTGGAATGATCTTGATCAACATCCATTTGATCAGCAGTTGAGTTGCTACGGCTGAGAGCAGTGGTGCCACCTATAGCCATCCGCAAGATGCTGGTGGTTTTACCATGTTCCAAAATAGCCGCAAGGTTGATGACAGCAATCATTACCCATTCACGTTCTGAGAGCATACTAACTGAACTGTGGAAGCTGTTCAAGAACTTCGTCAGTGTGGGGTCAAACAGTTCCATATGTATGTTGCTGTATAACATTGCATGGAGAGTCAGGAAGAGACCCGTCGATGAGGAGAGGGGCGACCTTTCGTCTGATAAAGGCGTAAATAGTGGGAGAACAGATTCGCGGGACAGAGGGAACGGATGCAAGGCTATCATACTGTGTGCGGCAGCATTTAGCAACAAGACACATACGATAGAGAATGCTAGCTAACCTTTTGAAAAAGTGATAGACCCCTTTCAGCGTTTGGTTTTCAGCATTATTCGTCGTATTGACGACAGCATCTCTGCAAAGCAAACCAATGTGATGGTGAAGTTTTCCTGTACCCGGTTGGTCACTCAACCCCATACCGTACCATTCTCTTGCCACATTTCTCCAGCGCTCCGATTCCGGCTCCACAACTAATAAAGCTGCTGCGCGGGGGCCGATTGACATGGTCATGGCTGAATCATTCTGAACCGACTGCGCCGCAGAAAGATGAGATCTGGGTTGAAAGTTGCGCGTGGCCTCATGAGAAGCGCTAGGAACGGTTGGCACTTGACTCGAGGCCACTGGCACTAGGTCGCCTATGGACCCTGATAGATTTTCTGTTGTCAGAACGGTAGGACTTGCAGCAGAGGCCTGGATGGTCCCTCCGTTCCGTTCCAAGTATGATTCGACCATAGATTTATATCTAGCGAGGTCACCGAGAGCTTCAAGCCATCCAGTACGGAAAGTAGCCATCAGAGGCTCTTCGATAAGTCCGGCGTAGAATATATAAGCATAGAAAATAAAGTCGGTGAGATGCTCGAGAGGGATGTTAAGCCCATCGCGGACTTTTGGAAGGAATGCTGCACGTCGTAGTGACTCTAGGAGTAGGCTGTAGCCATGTGTCCATAGGCGATTGACTAGATTGTACTTGTTGGGTACATTGCGCAATGATGCGGGGACGGAAGGAGCGAGAGAAATTTCGAGGAATTTATGCACTGCGGCTGCAAATCTAGGCAAGTTAGCAATGAACTGATGGAAAAGATAGACTTGGATTACTTTTTGTGGTCTTGGATACGTTGTTTCCATACTTGGTCGTCGTCGATGCTGCCCTCGTCTGTCTGCTTTATTTTGGTCTCAAGATGAGTTATTTCATGGTAGAGCTTTTTCAGCTGAGAAGTGAGCACATTTGAGGTGCTCGAAGCTTCACTGGGTCTTCTCTGATTGTCAAATACACTGGAAGAGGCCGACGAGGCCGAGGAAAGCGTGAAACTGGAGGAGGTCTGTGATGTTGCATACGACGACGCAGAAGAAATGTATTCTCCTGATGACCTGGGAGTTGGTCGTGGCCTAACAGAGAAATGAATCGGCGGGTCTGGGCGACGAGCAGCGCCATCCATTAGAAAGAGAGAGAAGACTGCCGGGGGTTCGGATTCATATCTTGCGTATTTAGTAAAACAGGCGCGTGGTTGCCGGAAATCCGCAGCAATGCTTCCGCTTGCCAAGCTTCAATGCCGAATTCCTCACCCCTTCCGTGGGGCCCTCTGTCCAAAATAATAAATTGTGCCAGCCATGCGCAGCAGCAAACAACATGCTGGCTAATATCCACTGTCTCACAGCACATCTCTGCTATGGTCGACCAGTGCTATCAAGTTCTGCGGAACCGATCATCACGTGGAGGTTTCGCAACTATAATACATTGGTATGCGTAGTAATACAGTGCCGTGTAGCCAAAACTATAGAAATATGTCCAACGTCTAACTTTCATCCATCCTATCATCAAGGAAAACATCCCCACCACCTTCCTTCATCGCGCGTACATACAACTCTTCTCTACGCATCTCGTCACCAGTCAGATTGGCAAGCGTCAACAACGCTTCGACGAGCAATTTTTTCAGCTCCTCAGCCTGAGTCTGGGAGGATGTGGATGTGGCTGACCCCGTCGCGCGTTCAAGAAAATCAACAGCCTTCATCAACCCCTCCCGTGCTTCTTGTGCGTCCTCACTGTCGAGAGCGGATACATCTCCAGCCTCGATCGCTGCTTCCAAAGCCTCGACTTTGGCAGATCCAACAATCAGCCAACACCGGCCCCTGGCAGCTGTGATAGACCCCCGCCACGTATCAGAATCTGCCTCCATCTTCATCTGGTTGAATACAGAATCTGCCCACGATGCCCAATACTGCCGTTCGGAAGGTACTTCCAATTTCTCTGCAACGAGGAGGACTTCAGTTGCGATGGTAAAAAGCTCTTTTGGTCGAGAAAATAAATTGGATAGCGGGGGAGCAGACGGGCCTGCGCTAGAGGGTGAAGAGGTATTGATACTATGTGGCATGTGAAAAATGCCTCTCGAGAATTGATCCATTGCCAACACCATCAGATCATTGGCAGATGCCATGGAAAGAGACATACGCCTTGTGACAGGGGGACGACGAGCTGCGATCGCTGCAAAAGCAGAGTCAGGAGGCCAATCTGGTTCCTCATCTATAAACGTAGCAGACGCTGTCGAGTTTGGATTTGATTTGGATTTAAGAGAACGTGTTAATGTTTCGTCTGCGACACAGACTAGGGTGCGCCCCCAGACAATGGCCATACGCCAGTCCTCGGGCAAGTTGCAACCACTGAGTCCTGATGTACGGCTCGGGAGGGACTCGCCTGTTTCGAATACATCGAGAGCGGCGAGCCAGTAGGGGACAGGGGTATTAGGTTCGCCGTCCAAGGCCAGAGATGGGTCTTGGGCTATTAAATTTCCCAATAGGAACAGAGCTGTTCCCAGAATTGCATGGAATGCAGTCGGCAATTCGGTGCATTTACTATAAGATATCAGTTGATGCTGTTGATAAGAGGTGTACACATACCATTTTTTCCGTGAAGACGGGGACTCGGCATCGGGTGTTCGTCTTGCAAAGAGAACGGATGGGTCTGGATAGAATATCAAGAAGCGATGACATTCGTGTATGACTGCCCTGATATAGGGAACAGCAACGGCGGCATCGTCATTTTCGTAACGTTCTGCAGCTCTGTTGAACAAATCCTTCAAGTCGGCCCAGTCCTCGAGATTGCATGTGGTTGTTTCTTTCGTGGGAAGGGCAGTGGACGACGTGTCCATCCTGCGAGTCTGCAGGGTCCAGCAGCTCTCTCGTTCAGAAGGACAGAAGTAATAGGAAAATGAATCCTCTGAGGTACTTGACGACGACGACGAAGAGAGGCGTCGTGCCCTGGAACACGTGCTCGATATGGACTCAAGCTCTTCAGTGTCCGAGTTGTTGGCTGAGGACAGCTGGACATTGTTCGCACGCTGCGATTGGGCCTTCCAAAGACCTATGGGCTTGCGGGTTGGCGAGCGTCGAGTTCCTCTGAGAGCAGTCATGGCAGAGAGGAAAAAAGATCAAGTCTGTCCGCGCCGCCGTCTTATTTATTCATACGGCTCCAGCTCGCCAACATACCGGTTGTTGGAATGGGCTGGACCTTGATTGCACGTCTAGATCCTCCTCTCATTGGCTGACCTGCCAACCAACCAGAGTCCAGATCGATCCAGAAATAGCCGATTATGACACATGCTTTCATTGGTTCCCGTTTCGGTTCTTTTTTTTTTCTCGGCCAATTACTCAATCTATTATTCCGTAAATACAACACCACGATAAATTTAACGTCGTCGTCCATTGGAATCATCAATCGCTAGCTGAGCTAACACTCGCAGTCGCAGTTACAGTGTCCGAAGACGCAGCGCCCGCGGTGTCCGTAGAAGGGGATGCACTCCCAGCCGTGCTTGCCCCATCAGACGAGTCCGAAGGATCAGTAGCACTGGTTGAATCAGCACTGTCTGTTGCGCTTGCCCCGTCAGACGAGTCGGTTGTGCTTGCCTCGTCAGACGAGTCGGGAGAATCAGCACTATCTGTTGTGCTTGCCCCGTCAGACGAGTCGGTTGTATCAGCACTATCTGCCCCGTCAGACGAGTCAGTTGAATCTGTTGCGCTTGCCCCGTCAGACGAGTCGGTTGAATCTGTTGCGCTTGCCCCATCAGACGAGTCGGAAGGATCACTGGCTGAATCAGCGCTGTCTGTCGTATCCGTCGCATTTGAATCATCGGTGCTGTCTCCATAAGTTGAAGGGCTGTTACTGGACGGGACACAAGTGCAAGTGGACACATCCGCATTCCATCCATATGGACACGTTCCATCTATAGAAACGTCAGCCAATCAATCACAAAGTGGTCTCGTTTCAAAACGAGGGAATCGGCTGACTTACCACCTCCGAAAGAGACCAAGGGATAATTTGGCCCGCCATAAACTCCATATTCAACCCCAGAAAGTTGCTCGTTATAAATTCCCCACAGTTCGACATTGTCAGGTTCAATCATACAATAGGGTGAAGATGGATAGACATCCAGGACTTTGACAACTCGTCGCGGATACCGTCTGTATCCTATGGCCTGCGCAATAAGTGTGTTGGCGTTAGCTCCTCCAAACTTTTTGGCCCAGGTAATCATGAAATCTGCGTTGACCTGCTGTTCGCATGGGTCAGCCTCAGCGTACAGAGCGCTGACTGCATCAATCCCAGCCCAGTTGACGCAACCAAGACCGACATCCAGATCAAAGTTGCTCGAAATTCCTCCGCCGCTCACCGAGCAGAGTGTCTGCCATTCGGAAAGGTCGATTGAAAGCCAGCGTCGCGTGGCATCAGACGAGTCCGTCGAGTTATCTGTGGCGGTCGAGTTGTCTGCGGTAGTAGAGTTCGAGTTGTCTATGGTAGTAGAGTTCGAGTTATCCAAAGCAGTGGAGTTTGAGTTATCCACAATGGTAGAGTTGGCATCTGGAAGGGTTGCATTCAGAAGTGAGTCTCCACCGACGTCAGGGAGGGTCGAATTGTCGAGCGGAATAGTGTCGTTGGTCAAAGGAGGGCCGGGAGGAAGTGGAGGTGTGCCCGCAGAACACGAGGAAGGTGCCTGAATGTCGCTACAGCCAAGATAAATGTAGGCCGTACAAAATGAAGTAGATAGTTACCTTCGTAATATAAATGTGCGAGACACACCGGGGTGCCGTTTAAACACAGCACGATCACCCAATGGCGATCCAGCGGCTAGAATAGCGAACAAAAGAGGGACGAAAGAGTTCTTCATATTATTGATGGGTGTATTGAAATTGAAACGAAAGAAAATCCCTAGTATGCGGGAAGAAAGGAACCGGGAGCTGCCTGGCTCGAAGAACAAATGAAAATGAAAAGACAAAGACAGCTTCAACGAGTCGATGGCTGCTTTATAGATTCAGCAGAGCTGTCAGATTCGACACCGGGATAGACTGGATGACACTGGAGGCGTAGCCTGTCATAGTGTATGAAACAACGTTTGGCAGTGCGCGCTGGATAGAACCTATGGTTGGAGACCATGAGTGACAAGCAGGCGCGTCGCCCGGTTGCCCAGTTACCGACGTATCTTCTACAGAAGAATGACAGACATCCAACAAAGCTACTTGCCAGATGCATTTGGAACTTTTGAAATCTGACCTTGTGAATTGGCAGAAGATGGCCCGTGCGACAAATTCTATAGCCGCGTGACTTCTCAAAAATTTTGCTTGATAGTCATGTCCGACACAGGCCCTCCACGAAAACGGCAGAGGCAAGAAGTGAACAAACGAAGGCATGAAGCTCGTTTATTTGTGCCATTTCGGGCCCTTGGCCTTGTCACAAATCATATTCCTTTTGTGCTTCAGACACGCTCATTCAAGGGTGCAAGTGATGGACCACGCATACACATCTTAACTTGTCTCGGAAAGTCCTGGGCCATATGGGAAGGCGGGAAGATGAATCTGCTGTTTGTCGGTGAGCTCTTGTTTTAGTTTTTTGTCCGTAAAGCGGTATGCCTATCGAGTCGTAAGGTCCCGATACACATAAGCAGATATCTTGCTTGACTATGGATGGCGATGCGGTATGGGCTGCTGCCGGAACTCATGCAATGAAATATCTTCGTGGAAAGGAGGTACCAGATTGCTGCCATGCAACACAGTCAATATTCACCTTGACTAGGTGCTCCGTGTAACCAATCCACTAGGATCTTCCCTTTCATTCATCACGATATTTGGACAACAGCTGCTAGCTCTGACCGACGACGGCGGTAAAATGCTTTGCTGGGATACAGAGACCGCAGGTGGGCATGACCTGTTCCTCTGTCTCCTTTCCTCAACTGGCTATCAGAGTTGGAGTCAACAATCCAGTTTGACGCAGATTTTACAGCTACATATATTCTTCATCCGGCCACATACATCAACAAAGTTCTCATATCCAGTGTCCAAGGCAACATGCAGCTATGGAACATCCGCACAGAGTCAGTTCTCGTCTTTAATTGCCAGACGGTCTTATACAGAAATCCAGAAACTGCATACACAAAATTTCATCATCAAATATGACTACATGGAATGGACCAGATGCTATAACTGCTCTCACTCAGTCTCCAGCCATTGATATAGTCGGACTAGGTTTTGCATCGGGAGAGATATGTATATATGACGTCCGTACAGATGAGCGCCTCATGCGTATGTTTATGGATGGTGGCGCAGTCAGAGCCCTTGGGTTCAGAACTGGTAATATATGCACTTCGCTCTTTCTTGTTTATTAATAATATTAATAACTATACAGATGGTCAAGCAATCCTGGTGTCTGCATCATCGACGGGAAATCTTGCTATATGGGATCTCAATGAAGGTGGCCGTCTTCTACATATGGTCCGAGGTGCTCATGACGGCGCGATCAGTGCAGCTGAATGGGTGCCACATCAGCCTCTACTAATCACTTCGGGCGAAGATAACAGCGTGAAGGTTGTCTCGACACGCGAGGTATATCCAAAGATCTGACAACGTTCACTTAGCAATGGCTTTTTGACTCGCCAACCGCTACTCCGCGACTCTTGAAATATCGCAGTGGACATCAAGCGCCCCCGCACCTTATCAGATACTACGGCGACGATGGAAAACAGCTTCTCACTGCCTCCAGAGACCGCAGCTTACGCTGCACTTCTGTGGTACGTGATTCAAGATCTTTCGAGTTGTCGCAAGGTACTGTCCACTCGCTTCTCAACTCTCCCCTCTCATCCGCGTAGGGTCGCTTGTCAAGAAAGCATCGTCAACTTCAATTCCTCTCGCGTCCCTCAAGTTTCCTCCAGTCACGTCGATATCGTACTCTTCGGCACGGGCAAAGGACTGGGATGACATTCTCACTGCTCATGCTGATGAGACTTTTGTTCGAACATGGACTTTGCAGAACAAGAAGCTGGGCAAGTACACTCTCGGCTTTGCTGATGGAGGCAAAAGCAAACCGCTAGGTTCCGCTAAGGTGAGTCTTACACGGGGTTTTCTTGTTAAACTGAAGCAGGTCAGGCGGTCTGCGTGACTGCCTGCGGCAATTTTGGTATCGCGAGTTCCTCCAACGGTAATATAACTATGTGGAACTTGCAGTCAGGCATGAAACGAAAAACATTTGACATCGGCGCTTCTCCTGCGGAGGTCTCCGATCGTTTTCGCGTTACAAACAAAAAAACAGCCAACGGAAGATGCATCACGGGCCTGGCTACAGATCCACTGAATAGGATCCTAGTAGCAAGCACACTAGATGGCACAATCAATGTATTTACTCGTTGGGATCTACAAAATCACACTAATGCTCTCCAGTTTTTCGATTTTCACAGTACCCAATTGGAGCATTATATAGTCTTACCGTCGGCTGCGGTCTCGATATTACTTCATTCCAATAGCTGCTTGCTCGCTGTTATATGTGACGACTTAATTGTTCGTCTCGTCGATATTGAAATGAGGAGAATCGTGCGGGAATTCAGTGGCTTTCGAGCGCGTGTTCTGGACATGGTAGGCCTTTTTTTTCATTCCATCATACCGATTCAAGCGTTCTGCAGACCTTTTCGCCTGATTCCCGTTGGCTTGTTACAAGTTCTTTGGATTCCATTATTCGAACTTTCGATATACCCACTGGTCGATTAATTGACGCCTTCCGAACATCGAGCGTAGCTACCAGTCTATCATTCTCACCCACCAACGACTTCTTAGCGACATCACATGTCGATAGCGTCGCTGTGCATCTTTGGTATGTGGAGTTGTATTTGATATATTGTGCTGACGTGTCGGCAGGGCTAATCGAGCTCAATATGACGAGGTATCATTTCAAACCGTGGAAGAGGACGACATCGTGGACACCGAGCTTCCATCGGTACAGGAATTGGTGGAAGACGAGGGCAAGTATTACTCTATAAGCCGTTCTCTTGCTTATTCTATTGCTAGCCTTTGACACGCCTTCCTCAACAACTCTGGCGTCGGCTTCTGTGGATGTGTTCTCGACCCCATCGCAGCTAGATGGAGAACTAGTTACGCTAACACACCTACCGCGGTCACGATGGCAAACCCTCATTAATCTCGATGTTATCCAGGTGAGTGTTTGCATAATCAGGACCGAAAGAGTGAACCTTTACAATAATAGCAAAGAAACAAGCCGAAGGAACCGCCAAAAGCACCGGAAAAAGCGCCATTCTTCCTGCCCACTTTGGCTGGTGTTGAACCTCGTTTTGCACTCCCGGCAGCCAAAGCAGAACCTCAAACAAAATCATCCCGACGTCTAGACAATAAGACTGGGAACTCGCAAAGCGTGTTCCTGGAAAAGCTCGCCGCCGAAGCCATAAACGGTGATTGTGCGTCTATTTTCTTCATGCTCAGAGCTATATATCATGCCATCTATAGTTGAAGGTTTCTTTACTTTTGCAAAAACTCTGTCGCCAGCATCTCTCGACCTCGAGCTGCGGTCTATGACGAGCCTGGATAGCATCCGCTTGTTCCTTATTGCACTAAGACGACGCCTTCTGACACGTAGAGATTTTGAGGCTGTTCAAGCCTTCCAGAAGGTGTTCTTGGCCATGCAAGCTGAGGTCATCGTGGCAAATCAAGAGTTAATGGAGGAGATGCAGGAGCTGCTACAGGTCCAACGGAAGGAGAGCGACAATGTCTTGGAACTAATCTCCTCATGTCTTGGTACACTGAGTTTTGTGAGGGACACAACCTAAGTGTTCATTTATGGATCTATGGAGTCATTCGTGTGAGAAGCTTTATTCTTTATAGGACTCGGAGCTGAGACTGAAGTAAACGCAGCAGTAATAGCTACGTTCGCAGACAACGCATGGTATGGCACCGGTGACCCATGCATCGACTCCTTTGCTTGGCACTACTTTTGTAGCCAAAATAATACACCTCAGGTCGAGGCGAGCTTCCCAAGGTCCTTCACGGATATCTACCCTATTCTTTCTTTCCTCAGCACACTGTACATAATCTAACTTGAAGCTGAAAAGAGACACGTCAAACGCATTGGGAATTTGGTTCGTCATATAGTCCCCGTGCACATATATTAGTACTCCGCTCTGAGGTGAGAGAATCTCAAGTCCATTGTTCCCATTGTCTGTGGACAAAGTGCTCGAATGCTGCACGGCCCAAGTTCCAACTTGAACATGCACAAAGGTGTTTTAGACTTCCCAGGCTCTCATGGAGCGAAAGCTGTCTTAGAAAATCTTCTACTGAAAGATGCGGAGTCTCACCACTGTTTCTTCCGTCCCGCTGGTCTACACAATCACCTCAGTCATCAGTGAGCTCAAGTACTGTACAATTGAGGCATGATACAACTGATCAATGAATAGCTTACTTGCTGCATACGACCTGGGAGCCCCTGCCGGTCTTCTCCAAGAAATCTACAATGACGAAGCACGGATCCAGCGACCCATCTTTCTGGATGAGACAGACAAAGCTATAGTTGTCAATGAAGAAAACTGGCCGCAATATCTGGGCAACCACAAGTTGGTTTTACATACTACATAGTATGCCATCAAGCTGACTCGTTGTAATTTATAGCGCCTATCATGGCTTCGTTGATTTCTTCCGTGCATCCATTGAAACTTCTGGCGTATTGGCCACCCTGGAGAAGTATCTCTTCGCACCTTCCGCAAAGGAAGCGTTGATGCTAGTCAGGCTCATGAGCGGAGCGTGAGTGTTATCAAGAGTTGTATATATCACTATTGACTATTCGCCAAGTGCGCATTCGTTCATTCAAATTGGGGTATGTTTCCACGTCGTTACCCTTCCTTGGCTTCGTTGACTCTTCAGTACGGTTTGGAGTTTGGCAACCATGTCCTTGTAACCACTGGTATGATGTCCAGTAGTCCAGTTCCACCTGCATTTATCTATGATCTAGGTCTCGCGCAGATGGCTGTTCACCAGCCTTTGGAGCCGAAGCTTTTCCATCTATCCGCAAAAGCTTCCGCAGATCCTCGAGTCTCGCTTTTGGAGATTCTTCGACAAGTTTACGATTCTCCTGTCCTTAAGCCTCCCATGCCGTACGATCCTAACGCTCTTTTAAGTGCTCGCATCAAGTCTGCATTGACTGATGAACGCTTAGAAGAGATACAACGCATCTGCTCACAGTTTTGTGTTGACGATAGTCTCGGCGAGTTGGAATTTGATAAGAAGCTCGAGGAATGCATCTGGGTGTCGACTCTACTTCTTTTCGCGACCGGAAGGGAGGGTCGACGGCCTCGACTGGATTTCTTTTTGATGCATCTCGTAACCTCTTCACTGCTGATGAAGCCTTTTCTCGAGGTGCTCAAGAACCCTTCTCATAAGGCAGAGCTTCTTCGTGCATACTTACCCTTGATGATAGCCGTGATCATGTCTCGTGGACGACCAGTGATTAAACCCGACCTTCTTATGTCGTATTCGGATGTGCCCCGTCCGCCCCAGCCTTTGGTTGAACCTCACAAGACGGCCATTGGCAATCCTCGCGATGACAACTCGTACAATCCATGGCCTGCTCTGATAGAGTCGTCGCTCTATGCACCGGATGCTCATGTGTTGAAAACTTTGAGAACTTTGATTTTTGCAGCCAGGAAGTACGGTGACACTCCAGCTGGAGGTGCCATCGGCGCATTCCTCTCAGAAGATTCAAACAAAGAATCTCACATTGGCACATCCAAGATGGATGGCTCGATCTTTGTCAGAGCCGCAGGGATGTTGCTCAACTCCATGGGTTGGGTAAATTATGGTCAGGAAGCCAAGGAGTGGGATCGAAGTGCACTTGGATGGGATGAAGCGTGGGAGACAGGAGAGTAGACGTGAACAGAATTGAAATCTGTATTACTAAGCAATGTTCCCACAACTTTCTTTCCATGAGTGAATCAAGACTGAATACTGTAGTGCAAGGAACCGCAATAACATGCGAGTCCGTTCATTCTGTTCCAGTTTTCTAGCATCCACTTATGAACAATTACAGGTGCTGCAAGCACATTTCTGACAGGCATATATGGCATTATAAGAGGAAGACCAGGATATGGCGTGTCTGCTGCCAGTGCTGCAGTGAACAGTGCTATGACCGCATCGGTCTTCTTTGGTATGGTTTGCTGTACAACGCGACGAGGCAATTCACCGCACTGCAGGTCTTCGTGAATTCATTGTGACTCCTGGTCTTTCGTCAATCATTTCGACGAGACAGAACGAAGGACCGACGTTGAAGATTTACGATATGCGCACAAACAATCTCCTTGATTCTGGTATATCTGGTGCAGCAACAGGTGCAGCTCTACGCGGCTTCGTTGGTAAGGAATAACATTTCATCCTCTTCTCTAACGGGAGCACAAGCCGGTCGACGCGTCGTTCCATCTGCGGCCATTACCGCCGGCATTTGCTGCACGATCCTGCAATGGGGATATAACGAGCTCCGCGTTCAACGAATAAGATGGCTCTCACATAGCCCCGAGACACATACCGACGTATGTTCATTCAAATCGATCCTCTGGTGTCGTCTCAGCCTTGCATAGCCTATTCCGTCCAGACCCATATTCTCTACCGTGTTAGGTATGATTGGGGTCCAAAAACTGTCCGACGAAGAATATATCCTCAGGCTGAAGACCAAGCGAGACGTTCTGTTGGCAAAAATCGAGGTTCTTGAAAAACAGATGGAGGAGGAGAACAAAAGTAGCAATCGAGAAGACAGTGTGTAGTGCTAAAAATAACACACGCTACTTGTGCAGAGCTTTCATGTTCCTCAGCTTCTTTCTGTCTCTCCACTATCTTTGCCTTGTAATAGCCTTGGAATTCACTTATTCTCATCAACTCCACTTCTCAGAGGCGTCCGGGCGTTTCATTCCTCAACCGACCAACATTAGTAACGATGTACATACACTCAAGACCAAGCTTACAACGGTTTACCGACCCCGCTCCATGGAATCCTTTCATCGGGCTAGGCTTCGCTCGATGCAGCACAGTGAGAGCGCAAACATCCAATGGGATCCAATTCAGATTCAGGCTCCGGATGTTGAAGACACGCACACACTAGCCCAGCTTGCCCGAATGACAGCAAACGCTTACGCATCACCTGGTCAGAAAAACTGGTATGATATCGACTTTGCTTGGAATACGGTCAGTGAAACCAACTTATCCATCGACGTGACCAACAGTTCCAGAGTTTCCCATTTGGTTGGGAAGACGCTCAAGATGGTTTCCGTGGCCACGTCTTTATATCTTCAGACAACTCTACAATCGTCCTATCCGTCAAAGTACGTCTGCCTATGCTTTTCTGATCAACGCAAAATTCTTTTCTGGCAAGGGTACAACTCTTCAAGGTCCCACATCAAAGAAGGATAAATTCAACGACAATATGTGAGTGCACCAACCAGGACTAAGCTGGGAAGTGAGTCATTGCGTAGGCTCTTTTCCTGTTGTTGCGCCCGTGTGGACTTTTCTTGGGTCTTTCGAACAGTCTGTGACTGTTTCTCGGGCCATTGGAAATGTGATAATGCATGCTTGTCTGATGCACTTATCCAAGACAGCTTGTTTTATTCTGTTGGGGTTGTGAGTTTCCTCATTTCACTAATTATTCGTCTTCATCATGCAGAATCTTGTCAATGATCTTCTATTCCTTTATCCTCAAGCGAACGTTTGGCTTGTCGGGCATTCTCTGGGTGGTAGTCTTAGTAGTCTCTTGGGTTCAACGTTTGGTCTTCCTGCAGTCACTTTTGAGGCACCAGGTGAAAGACTGGCAGCACAGCGTCTTCACCTGCCTCTACCACCATCATTGCGAAATCCCAGTAGTTCGGGATTTTCGGTTCCCATAACCCACGTTTACCACAATGCGGATCCGATACCTCAAGGCGCGTGTACAGGCTTTGGGTCGCCTTGTGCCCAGGCTGGGTACGCCCTAGAGACTCGTTGTCATCTCGGCAAGTCGATTGTGTTAGATACTGTTCAAAAATTGGGCTGGAAGGTAGACGTAAGAAGGCATGCAATTAGAGAATTAATTACCAACGTATTGGAAGCCAAGGGTATCGAGTGGGGCGAAGGTAGAGAGCTTCCACTCGCCCTGCCAGAAGTTGATTGCGTAGTAAGTCCAGATCTAAAATCCACGACCTTCCACTTGAACTGTACCTTAGGAGTGTTACAAGTGGGAATTTGGAGACTACAAAGGCAAAGTTGCCACCAGTACTAGAAATATGTGCAGCGCGTCACGTGTTCCGTAAAAAACCCATTTCGTGACTTCGTCTCCCAACATCTCCATGCTCAATGTCGAGGTTGATTGTAAGAAATCTGCCTCCTTATGTTACTGTTTCTCGCCTGCGGGAGCATTTTGAGCAGAAGGGATGTCCAACGGGTGCACTGACTGACGTGAAAGTCGCTCTCAAACCAGACGGAACTTCGCGCCGTTTCGGGTTTGTTGGGTACAAAACTGAAGATGAAGCTCGTGAGGCGAAGGATTGGTTCGACAGAACGTTTCTTGACTCTGCAAGGATTACTGTTGCCTTCTCCGAGGTATGCTGAATTCAACTCACCTTTGCGTCTGGACCAAATCTGCAGTCCAGGGAGCCAAAGATGCACCAGCTCCTAGGCCCAACAAACGACCTAGATTGGGCCCGTCACCTTATGAAGCACGCAAAGATAATCAAGAAGAGACGACTGCGGCGAAGATGGACGACAAACAAGAAAACAGGAAAACACAACTCGACGAGTTCATGCGAGTTATGCAACCATCAAAAGGACCTTCGTGGGCAAATGAACAGCAGCCTGAAAGTGCCAACTCTGCTCCAAAGAAAAACCAGGACGAATCTGTTGAAGACGCATCTGCGACTGACGCTCTCGATGGATTATCGGACCTTGACTGGATGAAACGGCATATGTCGAAGATTGTTGTTGACGAAGCGGACAAAGTCTTTGAACAGGACAAAGATGGAGATATAGCCACGGTAGTGTTATTGTTATCGAATAATACCTCAACTTATAACTTTTTCAGCCGCTTACTACTGTGCTAGCACCAGACCCGCCGAAAGATCTAACAAAAGAAACCATTCTTCGTACCTCACGATTATTTGTGCGAAACCTGGCTTTCTCCTGCACTGAGGCGGATTTAATTCAGCTCTTCAGCCCATTTGGCGAAGTATCTCAGGTAATGCTATTTACTTCCTCTAGTCCCCATCAAGCCAATCACAAGAGATGACAATAAATAGGGACATCAGACTCTGCGAGAATGCTGATCCTTACGGGAAACCGATAGTAGAAATTTTTCTGATCCTATCCTATCCTCTCTTTAGTGGTTTACCTACGTACTGACTGTTTCCTCCAGGTGATCATCTTTTCCTCTATTCTTTCAAGATGAAATCCTGTATAGGGACATCAGACCTTCGCGTGTGTTGACGCCACAGGAAACTTAACGATAGTAGAACTTTTCTGATCATCTTGATATCTTGTCTTTTGTTCTTGCGCTGACTCTCGTCTTTGTTCAAGGTTCACATTCCTATTGACCCGGTCAATCATCAATCCAAAGGCGTGTCATATGTCACCTTCGCATCCGCCACGAATGCCATAGCCGCCTACGAATCCTTGGATCAAAAGGCATTCCAGGGTCGTTTACTTCACATCCTCGGTGCTGTGGATAGGAAGGGCAAATTCCATGTAGAAGATATCCCGGGGCAGAAGCGCACTGTTAAAGAGGAGCGAAATGATAAACGCAAATCCATGGCTCACAAGGAGTTCAATTGGAGTATGCTTTACATGAATGTCAGTAAGATTTTGTCCGTTTTTACTTTCTAATACTGGCTCAGAGTGATTCTGTGGCGTCTTCCATTGCTGACCGGATGAACATCTCCAAGTCTGACATCCTCAATCCGGAATCGTCAGACAGTGCTGCTGTGAAACTTGCACTGGCTGAAACGCATGTCATCAACGAAACCAAAACGTTCTTCGAAGAGCAAGGTGTCGTCTTAGAGTCGTTTGCAAATCGAGCGCGATCGGACACAACGATTTTAGTCAAAAACATTCCATATGGCACTACTGACTCCCAGATAAGAGAATTGTTCGAGCCGCATGGCGCAGTGAATCGTGTGCTTGTCCCACCAGCAGGAACGATAGCCGTAGTTGATTTCGAACAACCTCATGAAGCATCTCGAGCTTTCAGGGCGGTTGCCTACAGACGGTTGGGCAATTCGGTTATATATCTGGAGAAGGCACCTCTTGGAATGTTCTCTAGTAAGGTGGAGGGGCGGGATGCTACGGCTGCTTCAGCCGATGTCGTCACTATAGCTGAACAATCAGCTGGTGCCAGCCTAGAGGAGGATGAACCTACTTTATCCCGGGGTTCCACTCTATTCGTCAAGAATTTGTCGTTCTCCACCTCTACCGAGCGGTTAGCAGAGATGTTTTGCAATCTACCGTCGTTTTCTTTTGCGCGTATACAGACAAAACCCGACCCCAAACGCCCTGCAAGGCCAGGACAATCCGAAGGACGTTTGAGTATGGGCTATGGTTTTGTCGGTTTCAAAGACGTGGAGGGTGCACGCAAGGCGCTGAAAAGCATGCAAGGCTTGGTCCTGGATGGACATGCACTGCATCTTAAATTTGCTGGACGGGGCACTGCCGATGACACAGATCATAAAAGCAAAGATAGTGCTGGCCCTAAGAACAAGACAACGAAGATGATAGTGAAGAACGTTCCTTTTGAGGCTACGAAGAAAGACGTTCGTGAGCTGTTCGGGTGGGCCTCATTTACTCTTCGTTTTACTTGGTCTGACGGAATGGTTAGATCTCATGGTCATCTCAAATCCGTTCGCCTACCGAAGAAGTTTGATTCGCGATCCCGTGGATTTGCTTTCCTCGAGTTTGTGTCTCACCAAGAGGCACAGAATGCGTTCGATAGTTTGCGACACACACACTTACTGGGCAGGCATCTTGTTCTAGAGTGGGCAAACGAAGCGGAACAGGATTTGGACATGCTACGGAAGAAAGCTGCTGTTGGTTTCGGTGCTGGTAAAGAGATACCTGGTCGGAAGAGGAAGCTTGAGATAGGTGAACACAATGAAGAAGAGGAATAGGAATAGGAATAGCTTAGTTTATCGTCTAATCATTCCGAAGAATTATGTCATGTACTTAAGTGTAGTGGCCGGTTATGGTATGTCTCCGCTCATGTGATCGTATATCTTCCTCGAGGGCCCAGCCTTCGTACCACGGGTCAAGGCGTCTAGCTAGCGCCCTGCTGCATTTCTCATGCTAATCACCTGTTCTAATCACTAGTCTTGTCTGTCGTCATGCACCCAGAACGTAGCGTCGCAATTTTCTGGGATTACGGTGAGCCGTTAAGAGCTGTTCCAAATAATCATAAAAGTAAAACAGAAAACTGCTCTGCCCCTTCTTCTATCTCCGGATACGATCTCGTGAATAGCATTCGTCGCACAGCACATTGCTACGGTACTGTCAAGCTTTTCAAAGCGTATCTCGACAATTCACAGCACACATCTACGCGTGCATTGTCCTTCAAGTCTGAACTTCAATCTTCTGGTGTATCATTGACAGATTGTCCCCATAACGGGAAGAAGAATGTTTGCGACATTATGATGATTGGTATGTTAGTACTTCACTTTACTTCTACCAATTCTTGCGTAGTGGATATGCTTGCGCATGCAATTGACAATCCTAATCCTTGGACATTCATCCTCATCACTGGCGATCGGGATTTCGCTTACGCCACATCTGTACTTCGACTGCGAAAATATGAGGTGGTTCTCATTTCATCGCCAATACCAAAGCCGCATGTTTCGCTGAGGTCTCAGGCAAACATGTGTTTGGATTGGAATGATCATATTATTCAGAACACAATTTGTCATACAGAGGCTACTTTAGTGTCTCCCAGTTCAATGCCACCTCCAGCTGTCAGACACGTGTCAGTTGGCATACAACTTGAGGGGGATGGTCCTCAGAAAGGTATCACAGATGACAGGCACAGGTCGGTGGGGGTCCAGGATGATCGCTTTCTTTCCTGCGTGAATGCTGCTGACGAAAAGCAAGCGTTCGATCCGATGCTAGTCGGTGCAACATATCAAACACTTTTCACAGCTTCGATAAATGCCCTCATTGCTACCTCCAATGAGTCGGTAGAACTTGATGCTGTTCTCGCGGTAACCCCGCCTCTAATCGAGACAGTGACTCAGATGCAAGACGATGTAATGGTGGATCCGCCATTGCAGTCCCCAGCTTCTGATACAACGACTAGGATGACAAACAGCCCAGAGACTGCAATAGCATCTCCTTCGGCTTATGGCGAAAAGCCTACTGAGCCTCACTCTCCGACAATTCTGCCAAACATGGAGCTTAGCACACCTGAGTTGAAGCCAAGTGACTCGAATGCGTGCTCCTATGATATTGCCTCTTTACAGCTGACTTCTCCCTCTACGTTTCATGACAGTTTGTCTTGCTACATGTCTGCGAGCTCAATGGCGGAATCATCCCTGGCTGCTACCACTGCTCCCCAATCACCTACTGCTTTGCCAATAGGCGAAGCATCCCCTTGTGCCTCTGAATCTTCAACGACAGGATCATTATCCCTGGCTACTAGCATGGCTGGTCAACAACCTATTAGTGTGTCCAGTGCAAAACCTTTACCAACAGAGTTTCTATATCTTGCTCGAGTCTTGGAGAAATTTCGATTGGCAGGTACTAGATGTCCTTCACGAACTGCTGTAGCAAATGAGCTCAGCAAAGATGGCAAAGTTGTCAAGAAAATATACGCTCCGTACTCCAACAAACCTTTTGCACGTTACACTGAAGCAGCTATTAAAGCAGACGTGATTGTGACAGGCGGTACAGGCGGCAAAGAGTGGATATCGCTTCGTTCAGCATGGCATGGTAGGGTGCCTTGAGTGCCCATTCTGTATTACGTTTACTATGTACTGTCGTCTATGACCATTAAATTGAGGTTAAAACGTTGCAAGGCGCCAACCGCCGCGCGGCCAACGCGTGACATATATTTATTTCGACTTGTGCTGTGCGTTCAAGGTTTGACCACGACATGGCAGAATCGACAGCGATTTTCTGGGATTACGGTGCGTCAGAAACCTGTGGTGACCAATTATGGACATGGTTATAGAAAGCTTAAAGCCACCAACTTCTGTGTCCGGCTGTGAGCTAGTGAACAGCATACGGAATGTGGCCCACAGATTCGGTTTCGTGAAACAGTTCAAAACATATTTGGACGTTTCAGAACAGACTCTAACCGCTGACCTTCGCTGCGCTCTGCAACGCTGTGGAGTTTCTCTTACAGACTGTAGAAATATTACCCCTGACCAAATGGTTACCGGTGAGTCGTACATCATTACAGGAGTCCAGGTTTCATCAGGCTGCGGCCACATATAGTAGATATGTTTTCGTACGCTTTAGATCACCCCGCACCTGCAACAATTATTCTTATTTTGGGTGATCGAGACTTCAAGTTCAACTATGCAGTATCAATACTGCGTTTGCGAGGATACAAAGTCGTTCTTATATCGAACAATTGCACTCACTGGAAAGACCATGCAACAGTCTGTTTGGATTGGATGGGGGTAGCTGGAAAGACGGACAATGCTAACCAACATCTTCCTCGTCGTTCCTCGGATGCAGCTCCGGCCGCTTCGAGTGTTAATGGCGCTAGTTCCCAGCAGAGGCACGCATCGGTGTTCACAAGAGAAAGCAGTTTGCTCCAGTCATCCTTCGTTCCATCAGTTTCATTCGAGTCCCTGAAGCCTGCGGATGTTGCACAAGTTTCCAAAGATACACACTCTCTGAGAAATGGCCAACAAGGCAGTGCAGGAGTCTCTGCAGTACTGCCGGGAGCTCATGGTCTCGGTCACAGTTTACTGAATGGACCAGGGCTTGCAGGACTGTCCATGAATTCTCCTGGTATTAGCGGGGGACAACAGCATTCGAATCGTTCTTCTTTTGGCACATCTATCTCGGAAACTCGACCAGAGACACTGAATCGTCTCGTTATCGCTAGACCAGAGTCAAAGTCTGATCTAGTTGCACCCGTAACCAAAGACATTCAAACCGTCGCTGAGCGACACAAGGCCTTGATTGCATCATCTTTCTCTGTGAACCAGACGACCCACCCTTCCAGAACCTTGGAACAGGACCAGACTACTCAGTATTCTCGGCACAACGATGCAACTACGATACCTCCTGAGTTTTTGGATATGGCCCAACAACTTGAGATGCGCCGAATGAATGGTGATGAGCGTCCCTTACGCTCAAAATTCGCTGCGGAGCTTTCTCCGAGCTTATACAAGCTCGCAGGAGTCGAAAAATTCAAGGATTACGCTGCGTTGGCCTCGCAAGCTGGTGTCGTTGTGTTAGGGGGCACTGGTGGATATGCGTGGATTTCTTTGCATCGGCAGTGGCATGGAAATGTTCCCAGAGCCTCTTAGAGGTTTTAGTTTGTATTTAATATTTTGTCTGTGTGGGTAATAAGACTGTGAGAGGCAGGACATCACGTGCCCTCATTGAGGTTGTAAAATGCTGCGAGGGACAGTTGAAGATATCTCGACTGGCTCTGATTCGGACTACTCCAGGCACGAATTCTCTTGCTGATCTCTGCGACCTCTCACGCTTCTTCAGTTCCTGGATCTCATGGTTTCTGTCATCTAAAGGAAACGAGTATTTCTGCGAAGTCGATGAAGACTTCATTCTCGACCGATTCAATCTCACAGGACTCAATAATGAACTAGCCAACTATCCACAGGCACTGGATCTTATAACGGACAACCTCGACGACGACATCCACGACGAGCTCCGCGGTTCGCTTGATGTCCAAGCCCGACTGTTGTATGGACTCATACACGCCAGATGGATTGTCACTCAAAGAGGATTGGCCAAGATGCTCGAAAAATACAAGCGTGCAGAGTTCGGTCGCTGTCCTCGTGTTCTCTGTTCATCTCATCCTCTCCTCCCCATCGGCCTCACAGACATTCCTTATGAAAAGTCGGTCAAACTGTTCTGTGGTCGTTGTGAAGATATCTACAGCCCAAAAAGCTCCCGGCATGGTAGCATAGACGGTGCTTACTTTGGCACTACCTTTGCTCATCTCATGTTTTTGGTCTATCCGGGTTTAATACCTTCCAAGTCGCCTTCTGCAGAGTCCATCGGTGCCAACAGCAAGGAAGGTGGCTTGGGTCTTGGCACTCTAGGTTTTGGTGAAACCAACGCCGGTTCTGGACGTCGCCGCCGTCTGCGTGAAGAGACAGAGCTTGCAGCAGACAGCGTTGCCAGTGAAGGCATCAGTACCGCTAGTGCTGCTTTGAAAGCCGAAAGGTATCGGCCTAGAATCTATGGTTTTCAGTTGCATGAAACTGCTAAATTGCAAAGATGGCAGGAGGCCGTTAGGGATAGGCGAGTACCTGCATCGTTCTGCGTTAATAGCTCATAGTCCCATAGACAAATCGCCAGACTTGAAGAACAGGAAGAACAACAGCAGCAATCATAACGGTGTCTCGGCGGCTTACTATGACTTCTGTTTAGCCAGAAGGATGGCTACGTCCATAGTGGATATGAGGCTTAGAGCATTCGTTCTTCTACTTGCGTACACGATTGCAATGCTAGGTACTACTACTTACATGTTTGTATAGTCATCCGACCATGGCCGGTAACTTGTTCCAATCCCACACTGCACTTCTGTCTCTCACGAAACAGCGGTTCCGGACTCATCGCATGGAAATGCTAGGCTGACTTCTCTTTGGTGTTTCATTCTAGCGTCTGATCCGTATATCAAAACTGCGGCGACGACATTAAAGTTATCTCTCACCCTGGTTTCTCATGAGACTCTCCACTGTTTGCTTCCTGCTGCTTTCCTTAGCGTTCAATGCATCTGCATTGAAGGGTGACAGTGGCTGCGATTCATATATGTGTGTTAATGCAACTGTAATTAACGATACAGTGACTTGTCAGGCTCTTTGAGAATGGTTGCCTTCTGCTGAACTTTCCATTCAGACGAGCTGACTCCGCTTTTTCGACAACCTGCTGGATGGATGGCACTCGGTTGGGGCTCCCGCATGAGAGACTCCCACATGTGCATTCTCTGGCAGAACGAGGATAATTCCACAACCCTTTCACAGCGCTACACAAGCATTTATGCAGAGCCCAAAGTCGTTTATTATCCACCCCGAATTGCTACAGTGACCAGTATGAAGTCTGCAATGGTTCGTAATAACTTTGAATTTGTGACATATTGCGATCTTTACTCAAGTGGCACGATGCTAGTCTGACTACTATGGCATTCCAAGTACCTCTAAATCAGAGTCGAGGTGCAGAACAGCTTATTTGGGCATACGGTCTTGCTCGCCCAGGATCTTCCCTTCCAGACGCGACCATTAGCAAGCATTTTGCGACAGGAACACTAGAACTTGACTTGGGCAAAGACCTTTCTGTTCCAATCCTTGCCGATCCTTCCATGATCACTACGGCTGTAGCAACAACAAAATTTGCATCTCATGAAGTAATTCTCATCCTACATGGCATCGGTATCACTGTAGGAATGATTATTTTACTCCCGATGAGTGCTCTCAGTGCCCGTTATCTCAGGACGTTCACCCCCAGATGGCTCACAATCCATAAACTACTTCATATGTATGCTGCTATGCCCGTGATTGTCATTTCCTGGTTGCTTGGACCTCTTGCCGTTATAGGTGCTCGCTCGCCTCATTTTGCTGATGCCCATCATGTTTGCGGGTTAGCCATGTTAATTTTGTATATTGTTCAGGTATGTATCTATCAAATTCGACACGGAGATTGCACATATTAAGCACTCACTAGGTCTGTCTTGGCCAATATATCCACGTGCAGCCAAAGATGACGGCGCACCCACCACTAAACATTCTTCATGCCACATTTGGCTGTATCCTAATTACCTTATCCTTTCTTCAGGTATGCCTGCATAGAACTAAGGACGATCGCTCTAATTGTCATAGATCCGAAGTGGCTTGAATGAATGGGAAGCGGTTACAGGACGTGCACGACCTCCTAGACCATTGTACATCTCTCTTGGAACATGGGCTTTGGTGAGACTTGGTCTCCTGTGGTCAAAACATGGATTGATCACGGGAAACATATAGACACTCTTCGTAGTATACGTACTGGGGCTTGCTTTACTCCGACGTCAATTCTCGCAAGAAAGGAAAGGGACTCGCGACCAGCCAAATTACATTGCCTTGTCTCACGACGACACGACGACATTCATTCTCAAAGCAGATGGAGATGATGAAAGCGACGAAGATACGGTTGAGCCAACCAAAGAAATCAAAGCTACTCCGTTCCTTCCTAAGTAATTGATCCGATATAAAAATTATGCAGACCAATTTTCCAGCCATCGAGACAAGGCATCACCGTCTCTCTAGTATTTTTGTTCAGTTATGGTGCACCGTGTAGTAGAAATAGATACCTTGATGTAAGCTATGCTTGAACGGACGGAATCTAAAGCTTGTCGGAGGGCCATGTCATACTTGGAAACATCGACTTCCTTCACGAAACGGGTCATGAGAGAAGAGGTGACCACAATGTACAGTACCTGGAAAAACTCTTCTATACGTTTAAGGTCCCGATCTGAGGACAGTTTGGAAAACGCAGCCTTGACAGTAGGTCAAACCAATGCTTCTTACGGTATGATAGAACAGCAGACCTCGACCAGATACTTCATCCAGAAACCTTCCGAATACCTATCAAATATCTGATACAATTGACGGTTTTATCAAAAAACAACGGCAAGGGCAAAGGACCTACTGCATCATAGTTGTCCATAAAGAAGTCAGAAACCAATCTTTTTCCTTTGAGGTTGTAAGTAAGACCATCAATAACATCGAGCGCATCCCCTAGCCGAGGTCCAGACAATACGATATCTACAGTTCTTTGTAGAAGTGGCAAATCTCGAGCAGATCCAAGAGCAATTCTTGCTGCCCTGCCTGAGCTGGGCGTTTTCGGGTATTCGTGAATCTTAAGAACTTCTTCGTATTCTTTCAGACCACCGTGGCTGACAGCCTGTCGGGTTTGAAGATCTATATCCAGCGAGAGCCGTGGCTACTTACAGCTTTGTATATTGCACTCTCAAGGTCAGGCGACAGAGAGCAGCCGGTTTCCAAAAAAGAATCAAACTGTTTGCAAAGTTCTGCCACGACTCTGTGGTCAAAATGTGAATAACATCTTCAGACCGAGCGAAGGAAGACCTTGGATCTTCTGCATTTGCTGCCGTCTCAATTGCAGCGATACGGAGCCTGATAATCCCAGGAGACTCGTTCGGTAACGATTCATATCCAAGCTTATTAACTAGGGGATAGAACAGCGCCTGAAAAAATGAAGGCATAATAGATGTTTGAAGGCTGCGAACCTGCATGAAATGAAGGAGATCTTTAAGAATCTCTGGATACTCCCACCAGATCGACTGAATCTCCGCTAAACCAATGGCGATTGTAACCCACACGGAGTCTGGATCTCAGTCATTCAAGCAGGTGGAAAATTGCAGATACCAACATTCTTTCTCATCCTTGAAGAGGTGAATTAACTCGAGGGCGTCGGTAATTTTAGTAAGACCAGCTTTGGCGCAAGCAAGCTCGTCAGAAATCAAGCCCATCCTGTCCTCCACAGAAAAAATGGAGCCCCGTCTTGTTGCTTCGACTGCAATTTTCATGAGCCTTTCACGCGTGTAGAGGACACGATCTTGGTTGCTTTGAGCGGTCTGATCGCGATACGTCTTGGGAAAACCTACAAAGACCCGAAGTCCCGGCATTAAGCTTAAACGATTTATATGTGTCAAAGTCATATAGCTGTTCACGCCGTTGGAGTAACACATTTTCAACTATCGCCGCTCCGTCGCTATCAGCTGATATAATAGCTAATGGGACATTCCTGAAGAGCTCAGACGACTCGGAAATGACAGATTACCATTTACTTACCATACTGTTGGATTATTCTTGTGTTCAAGAAGACCTGATTCCATGAATCTGTCCTGCTGAACATGAATTGTTGTAGATGTCTCTGTCACTTTCAAGATCGGGTAGCCCGTCTAATAAAGTTGAGTCATTATCAGCAGCTCAAGTGATTACCTTGTTAATCCAGTTGTCCATAAGCTGACCTATATCGAGTCCTGTATAGTGATATGAACTCCTGGTAGAAGTGGATTAGGCCTCAGTCAAGCACCTGTTGCTCTAGAAATGCACCGCCAAAGATCTTCGGTCACCGTATTCCCAAATAAATGAGATTTCAAATATAGGGAAACGCCTTGTAAAAAGCTATCTTCACCAACAAAATGGCAAAGCATGCGAAGTATAGATGCCGCTTTGGCATAAGAGAGGGCATCAAAGAACTTCAGAATGGGGTGTTAGACCCCCAGTACTATCTCAGAATATGCAGCTGACCTGAACAATTTTGTCAGAATCCTGATCGTCTACCTCCACCGGGTGGGAGGATGGTTTTGAATCCAATCTGAGAGCTTGTTCCAACCTTTCGTTTATGAAGTCGCGACCCAGCCTGAAGTCAGAATAAACTCTATACAGCTGTTTAGATAGAGCGTAAAGAGAAGGAAAGAAATCAACTTTTCTAAGAGCAGGCAAGGTGTTTTAATAAAGGAAAAACTGTTGCTTGCTTACTCACGTGTAGCGATCAGAGAGCCCATCAGTGTCGCAAAGCCTATCGACATTGCCAGTTAGGTACAAACCTGAATGTAGCGGCCCACCTTCATTAAGATACAGATACCGCCAGGAATCCATTGTAGTGATGTTGCCAAACCTTGTTGCATTGGTTAAACAGTTTTCAATCTAGCGAAAAACATACCACTGATGAGCAATTTCGTGGCTACCCGTTTCAGCTAGTCGTCAAGATCTCTCAAACATTAACATACCTAGTTCCAGTAATAACTTGGATTTTGGCCATCATGCCTGAGCAATCAGTATCCAAAAGATAATATTCCGCAGAGCCTATGATTAAACCCCAGTTTTCCATGGCTCCAACCGCATTGCTGATCTTGGGCAAGTGAGAATATGTAAACATAGTTGTTTGGTACACTTACCACTAGAGTGTCAAGTTTTTGCAAGGGATAGTTCACATCGAACAATTCCTCATAGACAGATAAGACACGACTTGTGATCTCGAGCGCAAATGAAACTTGATTTAAGACATCTGGCGTGCCTAAAAGTCATTAGTAAACGAGATTATGTGTAAGCCATCTTACTGTAGAAGCGAACGGGAATCGTCTTTTTGCTTGGCATAGTCACCGACCGTTCCAGGAAAGCAAAGTTGCCATTTGCAAAAGCCAAAGAATATGTCGACATGGGAGGCGTGATATCGAAACGCGTCACTTTCCAATCTCCGTCCGCATTTTTCAAGCTGGGGAACATTTCACTATCTTGTAGTGACAACAAAGGGGTCTCCGAGAGAATGTACATGTTGCTAAGATTCACAGTATTGGATCGTGACACGAGAGTTACTTTGAACGTTGCCTTCAAGTTTGGTTCATCCCATGATGGGAAGGCACGGCGCGCATAATTAGGCTTGAGACTATAGTTAATATCAGAAAAAAAACACAGTAGTCGTTAGACACCTGGAAAAACGTTGCCGCATAATGCTCAGTTGCACCGTCCGACTGCCAGGAACTACTATGATAGCCAACATCAAGACTGGAGATGAGTCCTTTGAATGCCAACTTGAGTTCCGCATTTGAAGCTGCAGGAAGTGCAACATTTTGAGGAACTACAAACGAGACGCGCTCTCGAGCGGTGTCAAACAGTGGAAGCAGAGGGCCTAACTCTTTGTTTAAGGCGGACGAGAAGAGGAGTCTGAAATATATCAAGCTGATAGCAAACTCGTCACAACATACTGACGCGTCTGCGAGTTCAAGGTCCCGGCTATTCAGCGTAACAGTCGATGTTTCTTCTTTTACGTCGAGTCTGTGTTGAAATTACTCGTAATACTCGATAGATAGTGAGTGTAAGTACTCACTGAACTTTGACCAAGCCTTCAAAAGTCAGGCTCCTGAGATCTGTTCTAATGTACAAATCGTAGTGAGTTGGCTTGACATTAGTTGGAAGAAGAGAAGGATCCATAAAGACCGCAGCAGCTGCGGCTGGTGGTACATTTTAGAGTCACGAGATCAATTTCGACTTGATCGATCGCTCTCGAAATGGCGCTCAAAGTTCCAAAGAGCAACAACATCCAGCTGTTCAAAGATGGCTACAAATATCTCCAGGGCATAGACGAAGCCGTTCTCAGAAACATCCAAGCAGTGAACGAACTCTCAGACCTCGTCCGCACAAGTTTCGGTCCAAATGGCGCGTATATAATCTCTGAATTCGCGAGGACAAGTCTCATCTACGCAGGCAGAAACAAACTAGTCATTAACCATCTCGGCCGAATTTTCGTCACCTCGGATGCCGCAACAATCATCCGAGAAATTGAAGTCGTTCATCCTGCTGCCAAATTACTCGTCATGGCGTCTCAGGCTCAAGAAGCGGAGGTTTGTGGTATGTGCAGTCAATCCAGCATCCTGATGTACTGCTAGATGGGCGATGCAACAAATCTCGTTCTCATTCTTGCCGGCGAACTGCTCAAAAAGTCTGAACACTTGTTGGTGATAGGATTACATCCCAGTGAAATCATAAATGGATATGAACTTGCGTCAAAAAAAGCTCTTGAAGAACTCGAAAGTGGGATCTTCATGTCGTCTCATCTGAAACGCTCACGTTCTCTAGAGCTTCCAACGCAAAATCTTCCAATTCCATTAACGCTTAAAACTCTTTCCGCCGCCCTTAAACCTGCCATTGCAGCAAAACAGTATGGGTATGAAGATGAGCTTGCAGATTTGGTTGCCGAAGCTGCCTTGGCCGTGATGCCCTCAAATCCCAAAAGTGTGTATTGGATCAAGGTTATACTTGCTTTAACGGGCGTTTGTAGATTTCAATGTGGACAATGTGCGTGTAGTTAAAATCATGGGGGGTAGTCTTGCGCACAGTAAAGTCTTGAAAGGTATGGTCTTTGGTAGGGAACCCGAAGGTGAGATAGTCAACCTAATCTTTCACTGCTCGTCATGTTTTGCCAGGTACGGTTCGCAAAGTATTAAACGGCAAGGTGGCTGTGTTCACATGTGCCATCGACATTTCGCAAACGGAAACCAAAGGGACCGTCTTGCTAAAAAATGCGGATGAGATGTTAAACTTTACAAGGGGAGAAGAAATACTATTGGAAAAAGTAATTGATAATGACTTTGCCTGTTGCAAACTGACGAGCGTTAGATTATCTCTGAAATCGCTTCTGCCGGCGTCAAACTCATTATTGCAGGCTCAACGGTTGGTGACCTTGGACTCCACTACCTGAATCGAAACAACATCGCCGTTCTCAAAGTCTTATCCAAATTTGACTTGCGCCGCGTGTGTCGCGTTGTCGGCGCCACGCCTTTGGCACGCCTTGGCGCACCGACACCCGAAGAGAGCGGTTCTCTGGACGTATTCGAGTGTGTTGAGGTCGGCGGGGATAAAGTTTGTGTCCTACGGCAGCTGAGTGAAGGGGAACAGTATGGTGAAATGAAAGGTAAAGGCAACAAGACACTCACTTCCACGATTTTGCTCCGAGGCGCCACTCCGACCCATCTTGACAATTTAGAACGGGCGATAGATGACGGTGTCAATACTCTGAAAGGCCTTCTGAAAGATCCACGGCTTGTTCCTGGTGCTGGGGCATCGGAAATCGAGTTGGCTCGTCGGATCCAAATTTATGGGGCTGGCCTGAAAGGCCTTGCGCAGCACGCAGTGAAGAGATATGCAGAGGCATTGGAAGTCATTCCTCGGACTATTGCTGAAAATGCGTTTGGTGGAGCAGAGGGAAACGAAATTGTACGGAGACTGTGGGCAAAGCATGAAGTCGAAGACGGTAAAAAAGGAGGCGAAGCCTGGGGTGTCGATGTCGAGGTGAGATTTCCTCTATTATTTTTTTGCAAATGTTGAGTCATCATGGACCAGGCCACTGAAGACGGCACCATCTTGACTACACCATCCGCATCGTATCCAATCTTGGACTCACTTCCAGCAAAACAGCACGCCATTAAGTTGGCAACCGAGGCTGCAGTATCGGTGTTGAGTGTAGACAGCATCATCATGAGCAAGCCTGCGGGAGGACCCAAGATACCACAACAGGCGGGTAATTGGGACGAAGATGATTAGATAGTAGATTGTACTATACATACTCAACTCATTTCGCCAATGCCGGGGGGAATAATTGTGCATGTAGACGAAGATTACAGGGCTTCTAAATAATGTTGCCACAAATATGATAAGTGAAGATAAAAGAATATGATGCTACTGCTTCTCTGCTAGTTTTTCCTGCCTTGCCTTGGCTCTCTCGGCCAGATCGACCCCCACGAGAATTTTAGAAGCCTTCCAGAGCTGAACGAGGTTGACAAAGTTTTTGAACAAACATATTAGACCACAACACGCAGCCAATAGCTGGGGATAGGTCAAGTCCTCCATGAACCAGGGAATGAAATCAAAAGACCGCAGTCCGATAGGTGTATGGACCCATTTCATGAGATAGAGGGCGACAAAGAAGAGCTCATTGCCAGCACAGACGAAGAAAAGTGTTCGCTAGTGACAGGGTGAGTATACAAAGCAGGAAAAAGCTCGCACATACCGGATTATAATAGATCCACATAATGTGACTGACATCACTTTTGACTAACTTATGACTTACAGATCCAGTTACAAGAGAACTGCAGGAATGAGAAGTGGCTTGTTTAAAGAGCGATGACATACCTGTACATATGCATGTAGTGGCTGCTGAAGTCGAGAGCGATGAGGAACTGGAAGCAGAGGGCGTAGGAAGGATATGCCGAGGAGAGATAGCACAACAGACAAGATGTAGTACATCTAACCGCCGTTGGAGTTGGATGGAGTCAAACAAGAAATGAAAACGAACCGGTCTGTCACCATGTCTAGGACTGCACCAAATTTTGAGGTTTCGCCACGAGCACGCGCGACAGGGCCGTCGACCGCGTCGAGCAGACAGGATACACAGTATGCAATGGTACAGTACTTTGGATGGTAGCTCATATAGTGCATTGAAAGAGCGGCAAGAATGATGCGTGTATATCCTAGATGTTTTTGTTGGCTCGACAGTTATGGCTGTGGAGGTACTTGCCAATAAGATTAGGCATGAAGAGGAATACATTTTCTTTATAAGACTGCGCGGTGGCGAGATCGACGGCCTCCTTTGCATTCACAAGCGATATTGACTTGCTGGCACCTCGCCGGCGTGAGCTCGAGTTCATCGTCAAAAGCACAGTTGTGTCCTTCGTAATCACACATCGTCACCACTCAATTATCTAAAATTAGACTACTTGTTTTTTTTCTTCTTCTCCTTCTTCTTCTCCTTTTCGCTGCTACCCTCTTCAGCCTTTTTATTGCCCTCTTTGGCTTTTTTCTCCTTTTTCAGCGCTTTTTTCTCCTCCTTTGTCAGCTTGACTTTCTTGGTCGACGGTTCCTCTTCGTCAACATCCATGGCATCGCTCTTGCGCTTCTTTTTCTTCTCTTTTTTGGGGCTAGGCTCCAATCTTGTAAGCGCAGGTTCCTCATCCTCGTCAACATCCATGGCGAGATCATCAAGCACTTTTCTCATAGCATCCGCATTTTTTGAAGGAGGTTCACCCGTTTCAAAAAAGTTGAGTCGTTCCTCAACTTGTGCTCGGAGCGCCTCTCCAAACTTGGGTGTAGGATTTTCTGGCACAGATCAGACGTGCAGATGCTGTAGACTCGATGCTTGCTTACCGGAGTAGCAGTCAATACGGGAAGCTATTGAACACTTGTTTGCCAAAAATCGTGATATACGGCCCTTGTATTTTGGTCCTGCACGGCCAATGAATGATGAATGATACAAGAGGCCATACTGATACATGAATGAGCCATAAGCAATAAACAAGGGACGAGTACATTACCTTGGGTGTATTTCCTTTTGTCTTCAGGGCTCTGAACAGGGCCTTTTCAGCACCCAAAATCTGAACGGTACTCGCAGGATACTTGCTGAGATTGGTTAGACTACCAGCATGACTGATTAGTCGTGCACCAATACGCTCGCCTAAAAGGGCCGTCAAACTGGGTGCAACCTGGTTCATTTTTTCAGTCAGGTATGAGACAAGTGATTTGCGATACTCGGAAAGAGAAATCACACGTGCGGTGAAAGAGGATATGTTGAGCATATCAACTTCAGATAGCAACGATCCCATGGAGCCACGAGCAGCATCGAGGATGTTTTGGGCGAGAATAGCATTATCATCCACAAGTGCCTCTAGCTGAGGAAGTTTGTCTTCTGTCAACGTGTCCTTGTCGCCTATGAACTGAGCGACACAGGCGTACTGGTGGTTGTCTGGAACCAGTCTGACCAGCTCCGGAAAGTGGTATCCGTACCATTCTCTGAGACGCATAGAGAACAGATTGACATCTTTGTCTAGTTGGTCAAGAAGTGCTATGGCCTGGATAATCATGTTGTCAACACGGTTGACATTGAATTTGAGTTTGGAACGCGAGTACGAGTGTCCAAGGCCGAGCTGAGCTTTCGTGAAATCATCAGCCTGGAGTCCCTTGAGTAACTTGGTCGCGTGAAGACGAATGCCTCTAATAATTGACTGTGCTGGCTCCGCAGACTGACAGTCAATCTTGAGTGCGTCCTTTATGTTTCCAGCAAGAGTAGGGTCGGCGACGGCGAGTACAACTGACGATTTTTTCGTGGGTTTGACTAGGTTCAATTCCAGCACGGATTTAAGATAGTCGTTCACGATGCCTGTCGCTGTGTGAGACTTGTGTGAGTAGAATGAAAGCCCGAACCTTCTGAAACGTCGTTGGCATTCTCTAATGCATGCGCAGCGCTTTGAAACGGTGAAAAGCTTGTCAGAGAGACCACTTTCCCGAATTTTGCAAGGTCCTTTATTGATTCTTGGGCCTGCTGTGACTGCGAGGCAATTTCCTCGTACAGTTTGACCTCGAATACAGCATAGCCAGACGCGGACTCGAAGAGTGCATGGGTATACATCGGAGAATAAAAAAAACGCGATTACGTCAGCTGGATATACAATGTGCGGTATCCTCGCTGTCCATGGAATTGAAAACCCGACAGCGGACAGAGTTCACTGCATTGCACTTGCTAAACGCCTTCGACATCGTGGCCCTGATTGGTCTGGCTGCTATGTGGGTAGAAACTCTATTCTCGTCCACGAACGTCTCGCAATCGTTGGTGTTGGTCAGTCCTCTCGATAACCACTTTCAAAGCTGCATAGTCACAGAATCTGGCGCTCAGCCCCTTCTCAGTGAAGATGGCAAAGTTATCTTGACAGTTAACGGAGAGATCTACAATCACATAGCTCTTCGTGCTCACGTCGATGTCAAGTTCAAGACAAACTCAGACTGTGAAGTCATCCTTGGCTTGGTGAGCTTGCCAATGCTCTAATCTCTCCTGTTTTATCCCTTCCAGTACAAGAAATATGACAAAGAACTGTGTTCCCTTCTAGATGGAATGTTTTCTTTTATCTTATTAGACGAATCTGTTACTCCAGCACGGATCATTGCAGCACGCGATCCTATCGGTATAACAACCCTCTATCAAGGTTGGAGTTCGAAACGTCCTCGTGCCGTATACTTTGCCTCGGAGCTCAAGGCTCTCATCGATGATTGCGATAAGATTATCTCGTTCCCTCCAGGCCATGTCTATGACAGCGCCGACAACTCTACCACCCGATACTTTAGGCCAAGTTGGTGGGATGGGGACTCCGTTGAGCCTAGTCTTCCTACCTCGCAAGCCAACCTCACCCTCCTTCGTGAGACTCTCGAAGCCGCGGTGCGCAAGCGATTGATGTCAGAAGTACCGTATGGTGTTCTCCTTAGTGGCGGACTCGATAGCAGTCTGATCGCCTCTATCGCTGCACGAGAGACTGAAAAGGCCGTGCAGGCTCATTTTGAGCTGCGCAGGAAAAAGCTCCAAGAACTTAGTAGTGGTCCCCCCACTCCAACTCTTTCATTGGTCACGGAAGAAGGTATGCACGCACCAAGCTACTCAAACATAACGCCTAATGATCTCAAGCTACTCTGACTGCCTGGCCCCAGCTCCATTCCTTTTCTATAGGAATGGAGAATTCTCCAGACCTCCTGGCGGCCCGAAAAGCAGCCCATTTTCTTGGCACAGTGCATCATGAATACGTCTTTTCTGTCCAGGAGGGGCTAGACGCTATACCTGAAGTGATATACCATCTGGAAACTTACGATGTCACAACCGTCCGAGCCAGTACTCCAATGTACTTGCTCAGTCGCAAAATCAAGGCCATGGGTGTGAAAATGGTTCTAAGCGGAGAAGGTAGCGATGAAATTTTAGGAGGTCGGTTGACAACTCTGTGAATGTAATTCTAATCCTGCATAGGTTATCTGTACTTCCATGCTGCTCCTGATAGCAAATCGTTCCACCAGGAATGTGTCCGACGCGTCAAGAATCTGCATACCGCTGATTGCCTCAGGGCCAACAAGTAATCTTGACTGTTTATGCATTCTTCCTGGAAGCTTAGTATTGTTTAGGTCAACCATGGCTTGGGGTCTAGAAGCTCGTGTACCCTTTCTTGACAAAGCTTTCCTCGAGGTTGCCATGAACATCGACCCGCAGGAAAAAATGTTCAATAAAGGTACGACCCAAGAACTTGACGAAGACGGCTGCCCGAAAATGGAAAAGGTACGTACGTTTCATTTGTTTCCCCGGAATCATATGCGTCCCTATATAGTACATTCTTCGTAAAGCTTTCGACTGTTCCCCTGACGGCAAAGTAAAACCCGATTTATCTTCCTCTCCCTTCCTAATTCTTCATAGCCATATCTTCCCCGTTCCATTCTTTGGAGACAGAAAGAACAGTTTTCCGACGGAGTGGGATATTCCTGGATTGACGGGTATGTTACTGTCTTAGACTGGAGTATCTATCATTCATACCACTATGCATAGAATGAAAGACCACGCCGCAGCCGTTATCTCGGATGAGGAATTCGCAGCAGTGGCTGAACGTTGGCCCGAGAACACTCCAGACACCAAAGAGGCCTACTTAATTCGCCAAATATTTGACGGTAAAGTGTCATCCGTCTTCTGGTCATTCATTATTAACGATTCCGCAGGCCTATTCCCGACCAAAACTGCCTCTGATACCGCTGTTCGGCAAGTTTGTTGACACGACCAAATGAAAGTACTAATCAGTTTGGTTTTCAGTTGGATTCCTCGTGGAGATTGGGGATGCTCATCTGATCCATCCGGGCGGAGTGTTAGCATACACAATGCAGCATACGAGGAAGTTGATTGAATCCAAAAATTATACTAATAGCATGGTGATACAGCTTGTTTGAATCTAGTTGCAAAGGCAGTGACTGTGCGTTGAAGAGAAGAAAAAAGGCGTAAAGGAGTGTGTCGTAAAGTCATCGGCTAATGAGCCAGGTGAGAGGGATTAATGCTGAAAGAAAGACTACTTTCAATTGTTATCAAATAAATGAGAGCTACTACAAAGCACCTAAAAAAAGCAGAGGAAACATAGAAGCAAGAGGAAAGTGGATGCTGACCATTAGAGGTATAAAGGTGTATGCGGTAACAAGGAGAGGTCTATGTCTTCAAACATGATTCAGAGATGGGTCGTTGGCAAGCATCTGGCGATATAGGCCTACCCCAGAGTCCTCTGACGGAGCAGGTGAAGCGACCCCCTTGACAGCTGTGGCTGCAGCTATGGGTCGAGCTCCACCGGTTTGAGAAACGTTTCTCGGTCGTTTGCCAGGCACAGGTGTCGTAGTGCCTAAAGGTGGACGAGTACTAGTGTTCCATTCTGGGCGCGTAACTGTTGCTTTAGCATGGTTGGGACCATCATCACCACGACGAGAAGTAGGGGTGCCAGCTGCTCGACGGCTAGCGGGTCGAGGAGCAACTGATGACTCTCCAGATACGAGTCTAGAACCGAATTTGGCATTGGCGGAGGATTCACGCCCGTAAGAAGCAGCATGAGCACCTCTTCGAGTTGCAACAGCCAGCCTTCCACCCTTGAGCACGGGTTTCTGGACTGTTACTTTGTCTGCACCCCAGTAAGAAAAGCTCATTTTACTCTTCTTGTCCGAATCATCCGAATCCGCACCCCCATCTTCGTCGTCATCTGGTAGAGGTACTATTCTGGGTTGCGTTTGTGCCTGGGCACGAGACTTCACAACACTGCGTTGCAGATGAGCAGAGCAGATGCAAAAAACAGCCGACGTACTCTTCCATTGACACGATGCCTTCGCGTGGTTTTACAACGTCACCAATAGCCCAAGTCTCGATCTGAAGCACATAATCAATGACAGGTTTGGAAAAAAAGATGACAGACCTTGATGAACCTGTAGAGATTTCGAGGCTTGGTATGGGAATTACGTCGCCCAGTGCTGGCATACTTTGCCTTGCCTTGCAACTCTGGCATAGAAGTAGTACGGGTGTTTGTCGAGGCAACCAGCGGCAGTGATGTTGTACCAGTGCGCTGGCATTGCAATACAACGTCATTAAAGACCACTAACCAAAGATCCTTTCTGCTGTCTCTGTTACCCATGATGTCAGAGAGTCGTTTGAATGATGATTTGCCTTTGACACCTCGTGAATTCATCGCTGGCGGCGGGGAGGCTGATTTAGACCCGGTAATGGCAGGCGCACATTGACGTTCTTCAACGAGGACTCTTGAAGGTTTGGGCAGAGCAAGTTGGCGGACTTTGTCAAGACCTTCAATACGTGCAAAGACATCCCTGGTCTTGTCTCGTTCCTCCTTTTGGATCTTCTCGTCTTCTATACTGCGAACGATCGTTTCTACCTCTGCAACCATTTGCAGTGTTCGTTCGTATTCAAAGGTACTTGGATCTGTATGGAAAAGGAGATTTTGGAAAAGCAAAGGATATTTAAGAAGCCGTTGGAAGGGTTTTGAAAGACTGATGGCGAGACCTGTCTCCCCCTTTTCGCTGGCGTTCTCTTCGAGCTTTTGCAACAGTTTACAGACTTTGTTCCATTCAGCCAAGTCTTGCTTCTTGGGCTTTTTGGTGGTGACGTTATGGAGAGCGTCATCGACCTGCTCAAGAGCTCTTTCCAGATGCAGGACATATGTGGCATAACCATGGAAGATGTCGGCCTAAAACAGATCGGTCTGAATTCGAAACAAGGAAGATAAACAAGACGCACATTTGAGACAAACACGTCTGCCAGTGAACGAACAAGGGGGTACTGGTCGTCGTACCGTTTCCTTAAAGCCTCGGAGAGACGTTTGTGCCCGTCGAAAACCCCACCATCAATGACTTCTAGACAGATTCTCAAGTCTTCAGGTAGCTGATGAGGGGCCACCGAATCTCCAAAAGGATTACCGTTATGCTCGTTCTTCTTGAGCTTCTTGAGCATCGCGGGTCTCTGGTGCTGTTGCTGCTGCTGCTGGGTAGCTCTACGCTCTGCAGTCACAGAGGTCTGTCCCTGACTGTAGTTTCTCTCTCGTTCTGTGATGGTGGATGTGCGGCCGAGAGAATGGGTAGAAGCGTTGTGAGGACGAGGAGGTGGCGGTAAAGAATGATGAGATCTGGACGGAAATGGAACATTAGTCTTTCCACCGACGTTTTTCGTGACGGTAGCACGATAGGGAGATCGGGGGTGGTTGTGTTTGGAGGTAGTGCCCTGGCGTTTGTAGGAACGAGCTGGTTGATCGTCGCCTTCGTCTTCATCATCAGTGTCTAGAGATTCGCCGTCGATTATAGGAGTTGGGGTATATTTGTTACGCAACGTGGAAACATCTGTTGGCGGGGTGTTTGTGGGAGTTGGTGACATGAAGCGTGCTGCAATGGGTGGAAGATAATCTGTGGACTCTGCTGGTGAATCTGAGCGCAAATAATCATAGTCCAAGTTTGGTGTTGAGGGATTGGTTGAGAAGGGATGGAGGAGTGGATCGATAAACGTGTCTTTCATTTTCAACAGTTCTTGAACGTATCTGGGGGAATGAAGGAAGAAAAAACGAAGCAAGGAGTGCATACCTGTCTTCACTGGAGATGATTTCAAAAAGAACTTCCTGGCGGGTGCGCTCGCGTGAGCCAAGATTTGAGACGAGATCTTCCTCTGTGACTTCACTCCAAGACGTTGCGGCGAGGATGCGACTGCCGCTTGTGTTCTGGGACATCTGTGAATATGGCGTACCGGAGCGCAAGGACTGGGATGAAGCTTCTGGCTTTTGCGAATAAGGCGACGCGGCGCGAGATGGCGACTGTTTTGTCTGTTGTTTTGCTAGATCAGTTTTTGAGGATGAAGCGCCAGTTGAGGAAGTAGAACCACGAGGCAAGTTGCCATGAGCGGCCTGGAAACGCGACAACGTGGTTTTAATCGGGGGCGTAGACTGTGGCGAGTCGACAGCCGGCGAGATAAATGCGACTTTTTTGTGAACATCGGGCGTTGCTGGCTTTGGTTCTGACTGTGCTGGCTTTGATTCCTTTAATTCTTGTGTAAGTTGTGAAGACACGACTTCTGGCAACGGTTTGAAGGACGTGTATGAAGTTGGTGAGTCTGAAGTGGAACGCTGCGTTTCTTCTGGCGGGGGCCATGGCTTCAACGGCGGGAACTTTTCCTTTTCTTTCACGGGCGTGGACTCTTTGTCCTTGTCTTTTGCCCCGTAAAGACGATGGAAGAAAGCCTTCATGGTGACGACAGGAGAGAGACACGTGGTTACAATGTTGGCAGCTCATCGAACCAAGCATCTGCCGTTGCTCGAATTCAGATCCTCTCAGTTTGCCTTTACACTGGCCCAGTCAGACACTGTGCATTCAACAGGAACTACGTGTTGGCTCGGTGCTCAGTGTCTAGCATTCTATCTCATCGAGCACCATGCTAAATTTAAGGGCTCAACCGCAGTCGAATTGGGCAGCGGAATTGGTCTGACAGCGTGCGGTATGAGCCGTTTAGCAATAGTAATAATCATAATCCTACAGTCTTGTGCTGGCTGGGCTGGGCTGGAGTGTGATCGCGACCGACATCGAGCCTGTCTTGTCCGCGGTGTTGAGACAGAACATCGCCAACAATCGCGTCGGGACAATCGAGGTCAGAGAGCTCGACTGGACAAAGCCCAACGATCTTGAACACAAGGCTGACCTGATTGTCTCTGCAGACACAGTATTTGCAGCTGATCTGGTCTCGCCGCTGTTACAAACATTGCAGCATCTTTGTGCGGCACAAACGACAGTCTTGCTCTGCATTGAACGACGCGATTCTACACTCATCGATAGCATGCTCGAGCAGGCAGGCCGGTATTTTTCAGTCATACGCGTAAGAAATCTGGCAAAGGCGGTCCAGAAACACGCAGACTGGCCCAGCGATGACTGGGACGGTATAGAACTATGGAAGTTACGACTGCGTACTAGTAAATGAGCGTCCATAGCCATGTTTCTTCAGATCTTTCCAAGTCTCTTCCTCGTCATTTTCAGCCTGCAGTTGGTAAATCTGCAGGAAACCTTCAAAGCTAAGTGTCTGTTAGCTGGTTATCCCCTGTGCGCCACGTTTCCTACGTCAGATTCCCGTTCTTCACATCGATCAACTCGAGAATTTCGTCCTTCGTTTCTTGACTGAACGCCTCCCCGTTCGTGTCTTTGGCCCATGCATCCAGCCCATCAGCAGTCAAACACGCGTCTGCTGCGAGTTGACCATTCTCTGGCCGAGGCGTGCAGTATTTGCTGAAAATCTCCCGCAGACACCGTTCAAACGCGACCGAAATATTGCCTTCGTCGTCGAAGAACGGGCCACTCATGAAAAGTCACGCGGACACCATGTCTCGCTCGGAACCACTCAGCATCGAGTCACTCCTTCAGAAACAAAAGGCCGACAAGGAGGCGGCCTCAAAGGTTGGCTTGTCCCTGTCATTACCACAGCTAACAGCTCATTCAGCCTAGATTCCTCTCCAAAGAAGAGCGTGCCAAATTGGCCATTGCCAAGCGTGCTCAGGAGATTCAAGAAGAGAAGACCAAGGAAGACGCTGCCCGACGTGACAGAGAGAGTTTGGAAAGACAGGCCGAACAACTCAGACAGAAACAAAATGGCCCGCGTTACGGTCGCGAAGAAAGAGAAAGCAACCGCAGACGCGACAAGCGACCACAGAAGGAATTCCAGAATGTCCCGACTGGTCCTCGGGCAGACAGAGACAAGTCTTCAGCTGCAACACCACCGTCGTCTATGCCTCCACCTCCGCCACCGGAACCTTCAGATTCAAACCCGTTCGTACCACCCATGTCAGATAATGACCTTACAGCCATTCGTTCTCGCTATCTCGGTGTAGACAAGAAGAAGCGCAAGATTCGTAAAATAAACGATCGCAAGTTTGTTTTTGACTGGGACACACAAGACGATACCTTTGCTGAAGATTCACCCGTTGCAGTAGGTGCCAACCGTCAAGGTGCCCAGACCATGTTCGGTCGTGGTCACATCGCAGGTATGGACGACGGCGGTGGTTCAGGTCCAAGACGCGGTTCCGCAAATCTTGCAGACGACATCGAACGTCGGAAAGCCGCAAAGACAGGCATAGACGAACGCCACTGGACAGAGAAGCCTCTCGACGAAATGAAAGAACGCGATTGGCGGATATTCAGAGAAGATTACAGTATCACAGCTCGTGGAGGCTCAATTCCTCATCCGTTGCGCTCTTGGACAGAATCAACTATACCACCTGCTATTCTAGAATGCATCGACCAGATCGGCTACAAGGAGCCTTCCGCTATTCAAAGACAGGCCATACCTATCGGTCTACAGAACCGCGACATTATCGGCATCGCTGAGACTGGCTCCGGTAAAACAGCCGCATTCGTCATCCCAATGCTCGCCTTCATTTCCAAACTCCCTGCTTTCACAGACGATAACCGGCATCTGGGTCCCTACGCACTTATTCTTGCCCCAACCCGTGAATTAGCACAGCAAATTGAAACAGAAAGCAAAAAGTTCGCCGCTCCTCTAGGCTACCACTGTGTTTCTATTGTCGGAGGGAAAAACATGGAAGAACAACAATTCAACCTCCGCGAAGGTGCGGAGATTATCATTGCCACCCCTGGTCGTCTAAAGGACGTAATCGAGCGCCATGTTATTGTTCTTTCCCAGTGTCGGTATGTCGTCATGGACGAGGCCGATCGGATGGTTCATTTAGGTTTTGAAGCCGATCTGACCTTTATCCTCGATGCCTTGCCCAGTGAAACGATGGAGGGTGAAGATCAGGGTGAGAAGATGGAAGTCGACGAGGATGGTCTGCAGACCTTTGTCAAGAAGGGGCGCACAAGAGTAACGACTCTGTTTTCTGCCACCATGCCTCCCGCAGTTGAGAGATTGGCCAGAAAGTATCTTAAGAAACCGGCCATCATCACCATCGGTGAGGCCGGCCGAGCTGTCGACACTGTCGAGCAGAAAGTCGAGTTTGTGCTTGGAGACGAAAAGAAAAAGTAGGTTTTCAACCTTGATTTCGACTGCTACTTACATTGTGCAGACAGAAACTGCTGGAAATTCTCAACAGCAATCAATATGCACCGCCGATCATCGTCTTTGTCAATCAGAAAAAGACAGCTGATATGGTTTGCAAAGATCTACAACGCGCTAACTGGTCGGCAACTACTCTTCATTCTGGCAAAAATCAAGAGCAGCGTGAATCCGCTCTGCAGTCTCTTCGGGACGGTACAACGGATATCCTTGTCGCGACCGACCTGGCTGGACGTGGTATTGACGTGCAAGATGTGAGCCTAGTCTTAAACTTCCAGATGGCCAGCACAATCGAGGGATATGTGCACCGAATTGGTACGCTTCTCCATTGGCCTGGTTGATTTGCTTTGCTGACGTGTCAAGGCCGAACGGGGCGTGCGGGAAAGACGGGCACTGCAATAACATTCCTCACGAATGATGATGACGAGGTTATGTATGACCTCAGGCAAGGTCAGCGTTTACAATTGTTGGTTTTTCAAGTTGCTGATTGCTGACGCACGGAGTAGAGATATCAAAATCTCCGATATCGAAAGTGCCAATCGAGCTTGCGAAGCACGAAGCTGCACAACATAAGGTGTCGCGAGAGATGAAACGGAAGCGGGATGGAGAGGATGTCGAGTAACCACCGTACTCGTCGAGGAGTGAGAAGTACTTGAGGCCGCCGCCGCATCGATTAAAAATTTTGCCGGTCTTTGAGCTGTAATATGATCGCTACTGTGTCGCATCAGAAGTCGGCATGCGGTGTTCCTGCACATGCGTACATACGCATCGATAAACCAAAACTAGAATCTGCAGGACATGTGGAAGCCCTCGGCCGAAGCGCTTGTGTTGCTTACGAGAATCTGGGGTACGCAGGGTCGGTCGGCGAGGAGGCGGCTTGGATAAGAACATATGCTCGTGATTTGATTGAGCGGGTCAAAGATGATGAGTTGGTAGAGAAGAGCTATAGATGTCTAGACTGCGGGCTACGGGGCGACGATTCAGGGCAGAATTACAGACTAGCATGAAAGAAAGTCTTCATAAAGCTTGGAGGTGCACTTGGCAGGGAGACACCGAATTCGGATTGTTACATTACGTCAGTTGTATTACTGGTCGGATCGGGCTGACCACAAATGATCCTTGGCCTTCATCCACGATGTTGAAGGCAGACAAGGTACATTTGCGCAGAGATCCTTCATTTTTATTGACGCTCTAAGCGACACGCAATGCCTGGAGAGAAAACCGCTCGATTAGCATTTCCTCGCAAGGCCAGCCACCATGGCCCGATTCAAGATTTAAAGCGACTGCTCAATCCCAACCACGACGACCAGACTGCTGTACAGAAGACGCCCGCCCTCAAAACACCCCAGACACCCGATTCGACGCGCAGATTATCGACCTTTCGTCGTGGCGCGAGAGATGGGTCTCCGACGTCACCAGCGCCCTCAACGCCCATTCATTCACTTCAGGACGCAACTCATGCACACATTGCAAAAAAGTATGGAAAGTGGGGCAGAGTTCTCGGTTCAGGAGCCGGCGGAACAGTCAGGCTCATAAAGGCATCCACTAAAAACGGGGGCTCAATATTTGCTGTCAAGGAATTTCGTCCCAAGCGTTCAGGAGAGTCAGAAAAAGAATATCAGAAAAAGGTTACTGCAGAATTCTGCGTGGGCAGCACCCTCAAACATCCGAACATTATTCAAACAGTAGACATCGTTTGGGAGAACGGCCACTACTACGAGGTCAGACCTATATCACAGCCCAGCGCTCTCTAACCATCATCCAGGTAATGGAATATGCTCCCCATGATCTTTTCTCTGTCGTCATGTCCGGCAAGATGTGTAGGCCCGAAATCTACTGTGTTTTTCGCCAGATATGTGACGGTGTCGCATACCTGCATTCCCTAGGTCTCGCCCACAGAGATCTCAAACTCGACAATTGTGTTGTCACAGAATCCAATGTAGTCAAACTCATCGACTTTGGCACCGCAGTCGTGTTTCGTTACCCAGGCAGCTCCAAGAAAGGCATTGTCGAGGCAAAGGGCGTAGTTGGCAGCGACCCTTATCTTGCCCCAGAAGTTCTTGCTAGTGGCAAGATTGGCAATGGCGAGGAGGGCTCCTATGATCCCCGCAAAGCCGACGTATGGTCTTGTGCAGTCATATTCCTCTGTATGATCTTGCGTCGATTTCCATGGAAAGTCCCAGATGAGAAGACAGACATGTCGTTTAGAGCTTTCGTTGATGCTCATCCTGACCTCAAGGAAATCCCTCCTGATCCTATACCGTCTGCCCTTCCTCGCGTCTGCTCTCCTTCCGTATCGTCACTCCTTCGCCCGAGCTCTCCTTCATCTACGTCGCTGGCCTCCTCTCATTCTTCCGACAGTAACTCTGCTCCACAAACCGCAAAACTCAGGCATTCGATCCTCAACTCCCCCAGGGTAGCTCACAGCACTGCAACCTTGCCAACTTCGCCTGTTCTTTCCGCCGGCCTTCCGTCGAGCCTGCCTTCCAGTCCGCGGAGCATCAGGGAAGAAGCCGAAACAGATCCCTCAGTCCTACGATTTGCTAGACCCGGAAACTCAACCGAAAGTCTTCCTCTGATAGCCATGATGGGTAGCGATGAATACGAATTGCACAAACAGCTCGTCCTGACAGACTCACCAACAGATGGCATTATCTCCAAGAACGGGGATGACTTACCTACTCCGAGAATGGGAGCCGGTCTGGTCCCAGCTGCAGACGAGCAACTGGAATCCAACGCACTATCAATACCAATCACAGAACCAGCGCCACCGCAGATCTCCAATCCACCGAAGCGTAGGCAGCGCTCCGATAGCGTTACGACTTCTCACAACGCTGTCTGCGGATCGCATTCCAATAGTGCCGGCACAGAGTCTCTGTTCCGTCTGCTCCCACGGGAAACAAGGAGCGCGATAAGGAGGATGTTGCATGTCGAGCCCAAGGGTCGTTGTACTCTGACCGATCTCTTGATGGGTAAAGGCAAAGCTGGCCGATTATTATGTGGATGCGGTTTAGGGTCTTCCGCAGCACCTAATGGCGCGGCATCGCTTTCCGTCACTACTGTTAATGACGTGGAGGACCATGCCAAACGTCTTGGCCTTGGCTTGGAAAGCGCAAATGGCAATTCCAAGAATTCATCCAACACTCAACTTGATCATTCCGACGACGGATCGAGCTTGTCCGAGTCGCAAGTCAGCTCCCTCCATCTCCATCTCTCACCGCCTTCCTATCGCTCGCACTCCAGTTCACATAACATCTCTCCGCCTCATTTGATACCGCCAAATTCGGCTGCCCCATCACCACCAGAGCCCGCAACACCTTGTCCTGACCACTGCTGTGCTCCATCTGAAGAAGATGACGGCGACCCGTGGTTGAAGAGCATTAATCCTTGTTCCCAACCAGACGCTAAGCCAGACCATGTACATATAAGGGTCAAAGTGGAGGAGAAGAGCTCCAAGCGAAGATTTTTCTAAAGCACAAACATTCTACGGATGTCATGGTATATAGCACAACCGCGTTATCGCCCCGTTCACTTCTTATTGGCACGCCCTCTGACGTTATGCCGTTGCGTTTGCTTCAATTCCTTCCACTGCCTCTGCACATTTCACTCTACACACACCCTCATTCCAAATGCGTATGTATACTCTTTTTCTCGATAGTATATATAATTAGAGTTCCCTTCCATTTCTAGCGCATGTTAGTTATATACCTTATACCGCCTTCGTCTTTTATCTATTCTGCTTCGTCCTATCTTCGCCTGGATGAATGGAATCTATAGGATGGAGTATCTTTTTCCATCGTGGACGTTTTCCCATTTACACTCACTCGTCGACATTCATAACTTCTTACGACCTAAAACCAACGCTTTCTTTGCATAGTTTTCCGCAAATATATAAAAATTGTACATCAACTGTAAAGAATTTATGGTGACAACGATGGAATCAAAAATGCGTTTGGCAGTTCCTGAGTAGATCACAGCATGTGAAGACAACGGATAGATCGGCAGGTCCAAAGGAATAATTCAACCAATTCAGATTTACCCCCATGGTCGTCCAAGAATTTCTGAAAAGGCGTCAAGAATCACAGACCGTTTGACGTGTGTTGAGCCTGCTGCCAGTGCCTGGGCAACCCTATACACCATGAGAGATAATATCGCACCGATGATTGATTGTAATAAAAATACTGTTTTTTTTTTCCTTCCAAATTGGCTCCGAGTCCATCAGGGAATCAATGTAGTTGAATCCTCCTAGGGGTATCTATCAGAAGAGACGTAATGAAAGAAAGTTCACAGAAGACTGACTGTGTGCAAAATCTCTTCAGGCTGAAAACACCCTAAAATAATGAAGGAAGTGAACTGATGCAGAACGGCGACTTAGAGACGGCAAGACAGACAAAAACAGCTCGTTGTCTTAGCAATGCAAAGACCAAGGTGGAAATGATTTGAGGTAAGGATATCGCTTTTGACATCATTTTTCATTAAGGAAGAAGCTGATGTTTCTCATGGTCGGGGACTTGATTGGGCTCGGTGAGAAGAAATTTTTGGTCACCCAATAAAAGAAAGTTTCAGGGGAACTTGAAGGTCAATTGGGGAAAACTTATGAACCGCACGGTGCCGTGCGTTCAAGAGAAAATTAAAAATGACGATACATTATACGTACATTGATGATTTGGTGATGGTAATGAAACCAGATCTATAGTTCGTCCTGGTGAGCAGGGATCCCGTCTTTCAGCCACTGTTCACTAGGACTACCCCGACTCGAACCATCATCATCAGTTGTCTCGTCCTTGGATTTCTTTTCGCGATTAACACCTAAAGCGTCCTCGCGATCTTTAGACGTAGGTGCTTTCGAAATTTCTGTAGGAACCTCGAATCCTGCCGCCTTCAAGGCCTTCGCGAATCGTTCTGCTGCCCCAGTGTCGTCCTCAGCATCAGCGCGAGGCGCCTTGATGATCTGCATGTCATCTACATCTGCCATGAACTCAAAAATTATGTCGCCGTCCTCTGTTGTGCCGAGTTCATGGAACGTTGGCAAGTCGCTTTTATCAC
>QLOY01016709.1:0-29449 GCA_003313965.1 Megacollybia marginata
CCGACCTTGACCTTATTTTGTAAACCAGGATGGTGTGTAGCATTTTAATCCCGGGAGCCCCTTGGTCCCATAGGGCTTGAAACCGTCACCGTATTGATACAGTTATATGGGACCGTCAATACTGAACGGTACCCGTATCGTTTCTGTTTCGGAGAGGCTTCAGTATGGCCGTATTCTGTACGGGTTGATCCTGACTTATGATTCAGCAGGTTTACACAGTTGGTTTGGTACGCACAGCATTGCGATGGCTCTTTTTTTTCATTTTTGAGTCGGCTTGAAGGTTCGTATATCCTAGCTGCCTCGATCTGGCTCCGTAATACGGGGATACTGGACGGTACGATACGGGTTACGGGCACTTGATGGCCCGTCCCGTATTGAAGAAAAATGTATACTGGTATCCTCCGTGTACTGAATGACTGTCTCCAGTATACGGGACGGTTTGAAGCCCTACAGTCCCAGTGTTGATAGTTAGTTCTTCTGAGTTAATATGTTTTTGTAGTTCCGTCAGGCTGCGGTACTTGGTTGAGTACCTCTGCGAGTGAGGCATACACTAAGTTGTATTGTATAAACATCAGAGGTTCAGGTGTCTTGAAGAGCTCACGCTTAGTGGTACACGGTTCGATACTGCTTGCCATAGTGATCCAGGTTGCTAAAGTGTATTTTTAGTTTTCCAGACAGATCGACACTTTTGTCTGTGAGAAGGTGGAGTAGACTCGATGTTAAGATTCACTCTGCCACCGAAGCGAAATAGGTAGCCCATTCCCATGCCTCACCTCTCCAACAATGTCACGCATTTCCACGTGTTCCCCAATGGAAATCTCTTCCTCGTCTTCAGACGATGACGATGATGAAGACTACTCATCCAATCTATTCAGTGTCCCAGGAAAACCTGAACCAGGTGTGGGATTCTTCATTGTGCAGCGCAGACATCACACTCCCAATCTGATACCGAATCCCAATTCCATGGACTGCAAAATACCTATCTGCATCTCTCAAACTGGTCTTGACGCATAACAAATGGGACATATATCCAAATCTCTTGCTGCGCTTTTAAATGCCAAAGAGGGTATACCAGTTCAAAAACCAAGTCTGAAAGACAGACAACAGTGTTTCGGAGGATTTGATATAGACCTGTAAACTTCCAAAAATAGCCTGCAGGTAAAAATTTCATTTGTCGGACACCATTGACAACTGCGGAATAGGACTGGCAAAGTTTATATATTGTCTTTCGAGGTATATAGTCTTTATATACCTTGCCGAAGTCAAATCAAAGGCGTGTTGCACTACTGGGTAGAGTTCGGCACTGCGGCAACCAGAGTACCAGATGGCTTCGTTTGTGACACCTGTTTCATTTGAGCATTCCAAATTGGTTTTGTAGCTATATAATATTGTAAATATGTCGTTTGAGGTCCAATATTGGCTTTAGCAAGTCGTACCATACTGAAAATGCGATGGCATGGCATGGCACAGCACATCACGTGTGGGTTTGAAATCCTTACCTGCGAGTTATTTTTGGAAATTTACCAGACCCTCTGATTGAGGTTCCCTCGTCGTCCCCTCAGAGGGTCTGGTTACGAGACTAGATTTGATAGAATGGCCGTGAGATATCGACATGAGAATCTGCTCAATGATCCCAACACTGTACGCAGATTTTCTGAGACGAACGGGGAGGAGGTATGTCAGACACCCTCTCCAAGCTTCTAAAACTCTCCAACTCTTCAATCCAAAACATCAGCCGAAAACCATCGGTTGGATACTATGTTATGTAACTATGTGCCTCTACCAGAAAACACATTATGGATTACCCTAGTATAACAAGCACGGAATCAAGCCATTCACCATGGCCTATCATCTTTATGTCATCTTTGATCAACATGAAACCTGGACCATTATGCCACTACGGTGGAACAGTGGTTCTCAGATGGAATGATCGTCCTGCGTGGTTCTTTGCTACATCATGTGACTACTTTAGGGCTTCCTGTCCAAACTCCTCCTTCTCAACCTTCAATCCTCACATCCCAGATCCCCTACTCCAAGTGCCCCCTCTAAAAATGAGTGACGTCCTTGTTGCTCATTCACCTCTATGTTATCATCTGGTTCTATTTCCTTGTCTATCCATTCTTCTTTGAGTTCCTTCCTTTCTGCTTCTGCTTTATCTTTGCTTCTATCCCTGCCTGTTCTTCTGCAAGTTTTGTTCCTGGTCGTGGTATGAATCTGCATAGGCGGTGGGAGCTGACTAGTCCATCAATTGCCTCTCCTTTTAGATTCTCCAGCTTGTACGAGTTAACGAATCTCCTCATTACTCTATACGGTATAGACCATTTCGGAACCATTTTCCGTTCTGCTTTAAAGGTGTAGTCCATGTCGCTTCAGTAGATCTGTATCAATTGACCCTTTTGGAATTTTGCCACCTTCCTTCTCTTTTCTGATAGGACTTTTCTATTGAACGTGGCCTTTCGCTTGATTGCGTGTTTGACAATTGCTGCATATCTGTCAAGTCTCTGCTGTGCTGCATACACCATGTGGGTGTCTGCATCGTTAGGAGACGGTTCTTGAGTGCTGATAGCCATGGGTGTTGGATTCATGTTAATCACTATTCCCAGCAATAGTTCCTTTGGTGAAAACCTAAGAGATGGTAAGATTCTGTGGTTCAAGGATTGAATTGCTTCATTGAAATATTTTGGCCAGTTGTTTGGTAATTCCATCTTATCATAGTTGTTCTCCCCTAGTCCTGGTGTGCACAGTCTCTTCAGTACGTGTATCAGTAGTTTGTTGGTTCCTTCTACTAGTCCGTTTATCCATGGTGAGTATGCTGCTACCATGTGTGTTTTCCCTCCCCATTTGTCGCATACTTCCCTGACTTCCTGACAATCAAAGTGCGAACCTTGATTGCTCATAAACTCTTCATAAGGTAAGTACCCTAAGTATATCCCATTTAAAGCTGATGCTGTGGTTTTCCCGCTTCCTTTAGTGCTGTATTTGAACCCCCAGATGTGTTGTGCGAACACGTCTAGGTACAATCCTATTGTGTGGTAGCCTCCTTTACCTTTTGGCATCGTTAGGTAGTCTCCTACCAGGAGCTCATACGGATGTCTTCAGGTGATTGGTTCTAGTAGAGCATTGACATATGCCGGACCGAAGTTCTTGCACCACGCACACTCTACTATGGCCGTTTTGATTGATTCGTCAAGTTTAGGACTATGGTATTTGTCAGTAAGTTGCATCTTAATAAGATCTTGCCCCCAGTGGCCCTTTGTTGCATGTTCCTTTCTTGCCAATGTTACTGCTTCCTTCTGTGGTATGCATTCTACTTTTGGTCTTGCTTGGCTCTTGTTTACTCCTCCTAAGAACCACAGTTTCCCTTTGCTAATGAAGTACCCTTTTGCTCTGTGCTTGGCTCGTCTCCAATTGCGGATGCTTGTTTCTCCCTTGGTTAGTAGTAATGCATCAGTTACCTCTAGGTATAGTGGTTCATCATGGAACCATTCGCAAAGTGCTGCCATTTTTGGGTCCGCAAGTGCCTCTGCTGACCAGACATTGTTGATCATACCTTGCGATTCCTCCCAGTCTTCGCTAACTGTCCAATCACTCCCGTCCCCTTCTACACACTCTCTGTCTTCATTATGTCAGCTGAGTCCGTCTGCAACAACATTGATTTTCCCTGGAACATGTCTTACATCAATGATGTGATGTGCAAGTATTCTGTCCCTCCATCTGGTGTGCGCTACATTTAGTTTTTCGGACCATAATATGTCTCTAAGTGCTTGACAGTCTGTTTCGAGCTCAACCAGGAATCCCCATATTACGTTGCTAAACTTGTCAAATGCGAATTTGCAGGCTGCAAACTCCAAAATGAATGGTTTATACTTTTGTTCCATTGATGAGGTGCGTTTAGATGTGAATGCTATTGGGTGCATTTTATCTACCATTTTCCTGTTAGGTAATGTTGTGCTGAAACGTTGTGTTAGTACTGTGCCAAAACCTTCCTTACACCTGTCTGTTGTTACCACAAATGGTGTTCCATCCCATTTTGGTCCCCTTAGCACCGGCTCTGATGTCAATGCTTTCTTGAGTGCTAGAAATGCTTTTGTATGCATCAGTGTCCACTTACTTGAGTCTAGGGTTGCTTTCTTCATCGCCGCTTGGTATACTGTCTTGGTATAATTTGGCGGCAGTTTTACCTTCTTGACCAGGTCTCTGTGTGGTGCCTCAAGATGGACATACCCTTTGATTAGGTCTCTGAAGTGGCTTGTTAAGACTAGGAATGACACCAACTCTTGGCAGTCTTTCGGTTGGCTCCAATTGACGATGGCAGTTAGTTTTGTTAGGTCTGGCATTACCCCCGTTGGTCCTACTCGTGCTCCTGCAAATAGTGCTTCAGTCATGAAAAGATTGGATTTGCTTGCCGATAGTGAGAGTCTTCTTTCTCAGACTTGATCCAGTAATCTGACTGTCTTCCTTATCATTTCCTCAAATGTGTCCCCTGCCTGTCCTCCATCATCTACGAATAGCTCTAAGTCTCCTTTGGCTACAATGTCATGTAGGTGGGTTCCTGTTAGATCTGCAAATGTTGACGGTGCTCCTGTTAGTCTGAAGGGCATTCTTTTATAAACACCGAAGGCCGGTCTAGACCGGCACAGCCCGCTCCCTCTCGACAGAAAGCAGTTGTATATTTGTGATGTTACAGATACCTTAAGGTATAACACAGCACGGTGCTATGCAATCAGCACTGTTTACCCATGTATAAGGTGTGTCAAGCATAGATTTTTCGATACAGTTTCTCTCTTTGCAGCCCCACGCAAAGACGGTTGTGCTGGTGAGGTTGTCCTATTAAGTGACATCTGCATAACAGGAGAGTCAAGTAGTTGGTCCCAATTGTATATCATGTCGGCTGTCAGGACGCTGCTATGAACTTCATGCACTCCCAGCACATGGATAGCACAAACGTCAACCACAAATTCACTAGCAAAGTGTGTAAAAATGTACGAAACTGGTATGGACCCATTCTGGTCTTTGCAATGGACCTGAAAAACCACGTCAGATGGATCCAGCCTGAAGACACCTCTATTGCAATGGAAACTATCACCAAGTGAGTAATATTGAAACAGCAATAGCATCACACTTAGTATTATCATAAAAAACTTCCACAGCATCAGGCCACGAAGATCAAACAGGAGTGACAGCAGACGAAGACAACACAGATGATGAGGGCAATGCCTCAGAAACAGGTAGGTTAACAGGGTCACTTGGCAAAGATAACATTTCAGACAATGGAGCCATTCAATCCCCTAAAGGGACAGGTGAGGGTGTGGAAGGGAGCATGCCATTCAAAGAACCTGTAATGAATCAGAAACAAAAATTATGGGACAAAGGAAAATAACACACAATGACGAGCAACAACCACAGTGTTAATCCAGTCACTACCGAGGACAAGGCAGCCTATCGAGGGGGAGGGTGACAGGGGAAGGAGGCAGGCAAAAGAGAATCCATCAGCATATTGACAAGAGACGTGAGATGGAGAAGCACGGAACCAGACTTGAGGACAGAAAGAGGTCAAAAGTCGAGCGTCAACATTGAGAAATGCACGAGCTATGGAGACAGTCTGCATGGAACAGAGGCAGGAAGGAAAGGGTGGTCAGTGAAACAGGAATGCATGAATTATAAAGGCAATACGGAGTCCGGACCGTAGTAAGAATTGAGTGGAGCTGGACTGCATGGGACATCAAACCCGGCTGCTCGGCGGTGTCAAAATGTATTCAGTTTTTGTTTACAGGTAAACAAATGTTATCCAAAAAACTGATTGCGTGCCAAACCTTAAATTAGGGGACCCTAAGGCCCTCTACCTAAAGGTAGCGGGAATACCAGAAATATCCCCATCCTTCTACATGGTCTAGATTCCTCTGCGACCACTACCACATAGAAACCCAATGCAAAATTGAATGTATTGACCCAGCAGTGTCCGCTTGGCCTTTGTTGTTTCAATCGTATATCTCCTTGTGGCATGGCCACAACCTGCGTGACTTTGTTCAGTGCAGAGAAATTTTGACAAACTCGCCATTTTTGTGGTTTCGGCTCTCGATTCTGCTTCTCTTGTTCTTGTTTTGGTGGGATGTCATAGAACATTGCCTGTATGCACTGCTTGTTAACCCTTCTCTTCAGTTCTTTAACTCCTAATCCTTCTCCTTCATGTGCCTTCTGAGATAGAACTGTTGGTGCCACGTTTTTGACCTGGTCAGGTCATACGTGTTCAATGATATTGGTGTCGAGCATCTCTTGAACCTTCCTGTTCAGGTATTCCTATTGTGGTGGGGTAAGTGGTTTCTGATGTGCAACTCTTGGGAATACCGCTCCACTTGGTATTTCTACCTTGTGTATTGCTCCTTCTACAGCAAACACTTCGCTTACTGATAGTGCGAAGCAGTCAGCATAGTTCCATATGGTATCCTGGATTGTGTTCCGCTGTTCCTCCGTTAGATCAAGTCTGATATGGATTTCGGCTAGGATGGCATCGACCTGTTCCTTTTTGAAGGGTTCGGTGTTTCTGGTATATATTCCTTGGTTGGTTTCATCTTTCAAGGGAATCTCTACCATGCTGTCTTCCTCATTGTGTCAGTTTTCTGCTGTGGTGCTTCCCATGTCCATCACAGCCTCTTTGGTCTGCTTCTAAGGTTTGTCGTTCACTTGTCCCGCTGTTCCGATACTGCTTAGGGCTTCGTTGTATAGGGTCCTTTGTGATAGTTCTCCTATCATCACTAGTACTTTGACTGTATTGCTTGAGTAGTTGTGGATGAGTCTGAACTTCTGCATCACTGGTTTCCCCAGCAAGAAGTCCCATCCTCCTCCACTGTCAAATACTTCTAGACTAACTCGTCTCGTTGCTTTTCTGATGGTCATGTTTCCCTTCCAATGGGCTGTGGATGGTACTATATTCCCATTTGCCATTCACAATCTGCATCGTGATGCTTTCCATCCTTCCATTTACCCTTTCACTTCCTCATACTTCTTTGTTGATAATGCTGCTATCATGCATCCATCATCCCATGTTGCTTGGATACCGATTGTTCCATTTCTCTCTCCTGCCAAGAATATTCACCCCTACATGCACACATTTGCCTTGAGCCCTGTCTGCAGCCAGCAAAACCAGATACATTCTAACTGTCTACAGCCAGTACTCATGCACATAGACCCCATCATGGCTGTAGCCAGCTTGTCTGAGTCTCCTTTGGCTGCAGCCATCAGCAACTCCATGTGGGACAGCTTTAACCCAAAAAGGTTTTTGCACCCTCTTAGTCATTATGTGCTGCTTGACCTAAAGGGTTTTCCATCAATTGCCATCATGCTGTCTCACCGGCAAAACTTTGGCTGCAGCCAGGAAATGGTTGTATGGCTACAGCCAATCGAGGTCTATTAGATACACCCAAGGTACATGTTCCATTTATGGTGCTATAGCTCAGTGGTAAGCTCTTGTCAGAAGTAGCTACTTGAGGTACTTTTTTCAACTCCCAATATGATCCCTTTTTTCTTTGTCCCCCACCATTTCGCAACCATGTCAAACATATTTAGACAGACATGAATATATTCTACTCTATCTCAATGGAGACTTTATTTAAATTTGCCAGTTCAGGCACAGCTGTCCGAACCACTTTTCACTTTGGCTCCTCCCACATCGTGCAAAATCTCATCACGACACTTTTCAACAACACTGACTGATGCAAAGCATAAGTGTTTCTTCCCAAGACTAGCTCCACATCTTCCGACCCTTCAAGATTCTGGCATTTCAGCCACCAATCTGCCTTAAAATACAAGAAGCACAACACCCGCTTCATCTCCTCATGGACTAACATGACTTCTTCCTTCCAGCGGATCTTGCGGGTCCATGCTTTACACCACTCAATATGGACTGCTAAGAGTAACGTCAAAACATTGTCATATCCCCAAAATGCATACCTTCATGGATAGCCTCCTCCTCGTCTATATCGGGACCCCCCAATGATGTCCAGATCCATGTCAGACACTTCTTTCGCTCCCGTGATGCTGCAGCATGCAGCTGGCTGTGCTCCGACCCCAATCATCCCAGATGAACAAGTGATGCAATGCCTTCCGTCCTTGTCGGTACTTTGCAGCCACCAATGCAATCTTCACCCCCACTGCCTCAATCTCCGTCCTCGACCGTGTAGAATCGAACTGGCCAGTGACATGTGCATTACGGAAATGAATGAGGTGAGCCTTCATGTGTAGTCAACACTGCAATGTGACAAGGGAACAGCGACACTGAGCCTCTCGCATATGCTCCTCCATCTGCACCAAACCCTTCTTGCACCCTGTCACCCACTCTTGCGCTGGCAGCTTGGAAGGCAGATAAAGTCTTTGTTGCTCGGCAAACAACAGCTTAGCCTCAGCATCCCGTTCCCTCTCATCTTCTTCTCTAGCCTTCACAGCGGCTGGCATGTAAATCTCCTGCAAAGATACGAACTGTTTGAATTTCCCCCAAAATCATAAATGTGAGTTTTCCACAGTGACCTCTTTCATCACAGCATCTGCAGACACCAGTCTCAGCTGGCTGCTGATCTTTTGTCTGAGTCTGAGTCAACAAAGCATCGTCACAGTGCACACAACTCACTGAAGACCTTCTAACTGCATCCCTAATGTCAAAAAAGCTGATGCAGACGTTCCATGCAAAGGGGCCAACCCCTCTTCCGCCTCCCTCACCTCTTCCTTCTTCAGCTCATTCAATAACTGAGCTTCTGTCAATCCTTCTAAGCAGTAATGTCAGCTGCTTGTAATCATGAACATTGAGCATACACACCATCAATACTTGGCTGATATGGGTTCAGCTTTGATGCATCCTTTACCCAAGCATCCGCCATGGTCTTTCAATCCTCTTTGACATCAGTAGAAAGTGTTGCAGATAGAGCGTCAACATAGGCAGATGCTTTTTGTCTCTCTTCCAAAGCCACATGATATCGGGTTTGTAATGTTTCACCTAGTCGGTGTTAGCTCCGTTGGGTGTTACATCACATACTTACCTAGGCCCAAGTTCTTCACGAAATTCATGTGGTCCACCTTGTCTTCCAGTGTATCCTGCCTGTTCCCCTCTGACATCTCCTTCGTTGAATACACAGTTGGATTTAGTATGGACCAATTGCGCTCCATCACTTCTCCATCCAATGCTCCAGCACCTTCTTGATATTGGACCAAATTGACTGTCTTGCATCCCAATTCATGAATATCGCCGTGCCAAATGGGCAGGGCTACACGGACATCTCAGCTGTTCAGAGCATTGCTTGAATCCCCACCTAAGTGAGCTGGTAGCAAGCTCCGTCTCTTCTGTAAATTGATCTTCCACTGGCATCCAATATCATAGCAAACAAAAATCGGGAGGTAGACGCAAAGGACCACAGACCAGAAAATATAATCCATGTTTGAATATCTAGGCGCCCAAACTTACATCAGTTTCATGACGTGGTAAGCATCAATCACATACTGCTCCCCTTTCTGAAGATCACCCAACCCAAGTGGACGTATTACTCCACGTCTCGCACAAGCCACCCCCTCTACACCTGAAACCCTCAACCCGGTTGTCATCTTGGTGTTCTTCCAGGTCAGTCATACCCTATATAGCCCTACTTAGCCTACATGATCCATACCCTATGAAAGGCCTAATAAGCCCCTATACCATGGTCATAGACCAAGTCACTTGGTCAGACCAGTTTTAGCCATGGTCAGACCAGTTTCTCGCTTAATTTGGTCAGACCAGTCCTTCAGTTGATATGGTCAGACCAGTTTCCCACTTAATTTGGTCAGACCAGTCCTTCAGTTGGTATGGTCAGACCAATGTGTATGGGACTTGTATGTTAATTTATCAGGTATTTGGTCAGATCAGTCCTTCAGTTCATATGGTCAGACCAATCAGGTATCTGGTCAGACCAGTCCTTCAGTTGATATGGTCCAACCCATGCATATTTGAAATTTACAAGGTATCATCTGGTCAGACAAATTTGAAGATCTTACAGAGTCAGTCCAAGGCTACCAAAACTTCAGAATGGTACTAATCATATCAACAAGTCCAAAACTGGTATCTAATTATCAGATCTATACATCATCACTAAGTACACTCTCTGCATCGTCATTATCATTTTGCTCTGATCTCAAGTTATCTGCCAAGTCTGCAGCATCAAGTGCATCAGCCAGGCCTATATCTCCCTCTTCTTCAACTCCCAAGTCATCATCAATGTCATCAGGAACTTCATTGTCAGGAGATGCTTCACCTATCACACAGGCAGTTACTGCAGCTTGTTGTGCTGCAGCCATCTCTTGTTCTGATGGCCCCCAGTTTGGTAACTTGCCTTCCTCAGTATCAAGAGACTGTAAACCTTTTTCCCAGCCAATGTAGAGCATCAGGAGGCCGTTCTTCCACAGTTGCAATGTGTATTCAAGATCACTGTCATCTGCAGGATTGTTAAATACGTTACATAAAAAGATAGCTTACCATTTGCATGATGTAAAGCCTTTTCTATCACAGCCCACTCTTCAGAGAACCACACTTGCAGTGCTTGCTGTTCATGAATCAACCGCTCCTCCTCTTTGCACCTGTCAAGCTCTAGCAGAGCTTTAATCCCATCACAGACAGTATCATCACTCATCCAGCGTGGGGGAGCAGCTGTATCAGGCGTATAAAGCAATATCTGGCACTCGAGGTGGCCTTCCATCGCAAGCCCAATTGTTACAATGTTTTCTTGCATGCTTGGGCAGTTGATGACCCTCCAAAGGAAGGCGGTATGTGGATCTCTGTTTTAGAACTTGACTGACTTTTGGGTGCTAGAGGACAAGAATGAGTGGCAGGCGTGGCAGAACGCAAAGTATCATGACATGCTAGTTGATGCAAAAACTAAGAATCTCAGTGAAGAGGAGATTACCCAGTTATTTGCCAACGATTTCAACCAGTATGAACAAGACAAATCAGACGTGGTGGATGATCTTAAAGATTGTGGTTTGCACTCAAAGATTATCAAGAAAGTGACTAAAAAGTTTTTTGACATGGTGAGTATCTTTATCTGGTTAAACCGAATCCAACTGTGTTGCAGGCTGCGAATATTGAAGATGCTTATCAGCATCTTGTTTTCCTTGGTTATGTTGTGAGCATTGAAGCGGATGCCTCAGGGAGGACATTCAGTTCCATGGTAGCGAGTCCATCATGGCTTCTGGTCTTCCAGAAACAAATGCAGAATGTGAATGTGCGTAAGCAGATCAAGGGCATAGAACAAATGATCGAGTATGTTCTTTCTTTTGATGTTCAGCAATCTCTAACCATATTGAAGGGATGTGTTAACAATACAAGAGGCTGACGACACTGAGGCTGCAGAGTATGAACGTGCAATATTGAATAAGAAAGGGAATACCCACAATGTGGCCCACCAGCAGATTGTAATACACCTTCTGCGAGATCTGCGTATGTGTTGTTCATATAAATGCTTGGATTAATCTCCTCTCATTGCAGGTGGTGCTGTCTCTGATGCTCATGCAAATGAAGTTGCGCAGATGAATAGGTTTCCATGGAGAACCTGGCCTTGGATAGCATTCCAGTACCAAGTTCGTCTTGTAAACTGGGCAAAGACTGTGTCAGTGCCTGGTATTGACTTTGATCACTTCAAGGGTGAAGGAAGTCGTAGTGTTATCACGATGGTGAAGCCACGAGATGATGAAATAATGAGAAAGGAGGAGAATCCTGACAACAAGGGAGTATGAGTGGTTTCCTGGAGTGATGGTGCGTATCCTATATTCTGGTTAGAACATTTATGAGCTGAAACCTTGGAAGATGAGAAGCTCTTGGCCCTCATGAAACAGGCAAACATCCTAGTGGTTGTCGACACTGATAATCATGTTCTCTGCTGTGTTAAGGACTCGAAAGAGTACCAATGCTCAATTCTTGAACAAGGCAACACAAACTTGAAGCAACAAAAAGCCAAAAATCTGAAAGGCAAGGAGAAGGCCCAACCCAATGGATCGGATGATCTGGATCCTGAACCAGATGTTTCTGCTGAACAAAACCCCATATATTCTGACCCCAACACCTCTGGCAAGATAGCACCTACAATGTCTAAAGCAAACTCGAGCTGCCACCACATTGTTTCCTTGACCTTAGAAGAGCGAGATTTGGCTGAAATTGATGAAACCGAAGTTGATTTTACAAATGTGGAGCAGGCAGCTGAATGGAGAGTTGCTCAAGAAAAGGCTGCAGCACGAACAGCGGAATTGAGTTGGTATGAAAAGTCCTTGGCTGATGCAACAGCTTCCATGGGGGTTTTCAAAGATGAGTATTTCTATAGGAAGTGGAAAGAGGGGTATATGGGGCCAGGTAGCAGCAAGAGAGGATGGGATGAGGTGGAAAACAAAGAATCTCATGTTGGAAAGAGGCATAAAGTAGAATAGTAGATTGTTTGTTTTTTATTTGAATTGTATTGAGTGGTCCAACCAAAATGACTCTAACACTGGTCTGACCAAGAGGACTCTAACATTGGTCTGACCAGAATCACTCTAACATTGGTCTGACCAGAATCACTCTAGCGTTGGTCTGACCAAGAATGTTAGAGTCCGACCGAGACTTGGCATGACGGTCTGACCAGAATCACTCTAGCATTGGTCTGACCAAGAGGACTCTAACATTGGTCTGACCAGAATCACCCTAACATTGGTCTGACCAAACTGACTCTAACACTGGTCTGACCAAGAGGACTCTAACATTGGTCTGACCAGAATCACTCTAACATTGGTCTGACCAAACATGGTCTATGACCATAGTATAGGGGCTTATTAGCCCACACATTGCATATGTTTTATGTAGGCTAAGTAGGCCTACATAGGGTGTGCTTGAAGTGGTTCTTCTCTGCTAACACTTGAAAGGCAATGCATGTACTGATCTAAGCAAACAGAGTCAGTATAGCTCAATATGTAGAAACCGTGCTGACATCCTCTTCAGAAACATAGTTCCTTATATGTTCTTTGTATTTCTCATTCTCCATCATATAACCAGTGCCATTTGCTAGAGGAGGATCATTCCGGGCGTTTTTGATTATCCGATTCTTCAGGTGGAAATTAGCATCGATAGCTAGGAAAAGGGTGAACAGAAATCTATATGCAGTGTTAGAACATGTATTGAGGTATCCATACTCACTGGTATGCTGGTGCTATGTCCTGCCAGTGGTCAGGTAGATTGATACCCTCATGGGGGCATGCCCAACACGGGACCGCCGCACCCTCCAGGGTTCCCTCTAAGCCTCGAGAATCATGCCCACACCTGGCTCATTTCATCTGGAGAAGATAGCTGTACTGCCTTGCAACTCAATTCATTGTTTCATAATGATCCTATGTTCATTGAGCCTGTAATTGTAGAAGAATGAGCACATCTTCAGGTTCCATCACGTTGTTGAGTGTCTCCAGCATAGTAACAAAATCCCGCACATTCACATTCACCACCACCTTGAGAAGCCGAAACTTCTCCAAACATTCAATAGTCACAACAGTCTGCGGGTTGATTGTTGTAGCGGGATACCACCCCATGCGAAGCAAGACTTGTAGATTATCACAGTATTGGGCCCTATGACACCCACACGGTACGACCTTCACATGATGGATCCTGTTGTCATGCATGACTGTGAGCATATATGCCCAAGATTCAACTGGACGAATGCATGATAATCCTCCATGACCCAGTTGGTATGTTAAACCCATCGAGTATAAGGAACACGGTTGCCAGTATCCTTTCCAAACCTAAATAGACGACAATGAGACCCATGAAAGACGGTGTAAAAATTATGCACCCTTAGATTGTGCAGAGGAGCACAATGATGTCAAATTAAGGTGCATCCAACACATTCAACAAACGGTCCACACTGTTTGCAACAATATAACAGTGTCCCATTAGCTTCGTTCATATCTACCTCGCAGTTGGAGCACCTGGGCTGGTGTACTTCTGTTGCACGTCCCACTGTCACCATAAAAGCATCAGATTGTCCTGTTGAGGCAAGCCTCAGTAGGATTCAGTGGAAGTATGGAACCTACCAAGCTCTTGTTGAAAAGGAACCTCACGGTGTGAGGCAGGCTGACTGTGCTAGAAATGGAAGTGCTGGAAATGGGCTGATGCTGACACCAACTCACACTAACACACACACACACACACAAGGCAAGCACTAAATCCAACACCCAAACACCTCTTTTAAGGTATTCCTTTCGAGTTTGGAGACTAGAGAGATGAACTACTAAAACTTGAAACTTCTATAAAAAGTCTCGAAGTCCCACAGGGTGTTAACTACTGACTAAGCGAAGCTCTCCTGACTACAGAAGACTCCCAATCACAAGCTATCTACAGGCGACTTGAAACAAGCCAAAACAAGCTGTTTAGACTCAAAGCGGGGCTACTTGATTAAGCAGCAAAGGGGCAGGTTCCCTATAAGGTACTACTGAGTGAGAAAGGAGAAGTTTCCCTTGAGGTACTGATCTCAGAGACAGGAGAGGACTTGGTTTAGACTGTTCCGCTGTAGGTACTAAGTCTAGGGACGAGTTACTAAGAAATCCACTGGCGACCTTCTATTTAACTGTGTTCCCTTAAGGTACTTAGAGTTTTTATAGTCTGAAGTGCAATGTATTCTCTACTGGGTCTCTATGTTCTGCTGTACACTAGCTAACTACTGCCCTTTTATACAGCTCAGCTGAAGCTAATTTTAACTACTTTCAACTACTAGTACAAACAATTGCTCAGCAGTGAGTTTAGAAATGACTCAACTCTATTGAATCTGAGTCAGAGACATATGATCATGAAGGATCCATGCAGTGTGTTAGGTCTGGGCGAGTTTCAATGAACCCGTCCTACCCAGGTTTTCTCTAGGTTGTCTCTTAATGTCTCTGCTGGGGCTCATATGCTCTAGCAAACATCTCTAGCTTTCCAGCAATGTAACCAAGTTGCATATTACACATTTATCTCACTCAAGGATCCGCAACATCGATCTTTACGACTATCCGAACTCGGCTAACTCAGCTAGCCTACTCGGATGTTTCAATGCAGATCCCTTCCGTGTTTCCACTGGGTTCTCTAAGTATGTTTGTAGGACTAGTCGATATGCTCTATGGTGTATTCTCTCTCTACGTGAATCCAGGTTGTATTTAGTTAAGTCTGCAGACCCTGTCTCTCAATTGGGTGTACCATTCTTAGCATACTGCTGCGGGTGCTTGTCTTAGCTTCGAGTCGGATACAATAAGGTAGTACTATCAAGTACCATCTCATTCGTCTCAACCCTAGTCTATATTTGGTCTATTTGAGTGTTCAGCAGGCTTGTTACCCCCAGCTGCACAATAGAACACTTCCAGCGGATGGTTGTACCTCCACGGGAGTCTTTCCCATGCTTATGTAGAGGCTGGTAGCGTCGAATCGAAAGATTTCAGGTCTGGAACAAAAACCAGCCTATCATCGTACTGTTTGCGCTTCCCAAAGATGCTCTGCTCTCCATCAACCCCTTTGTCTTCTCTGTACCCATCCCAACTCATTAAGGCATCTTTGCGAGGTCTACCACTGACAGCCCGACAACCAAACAACATGATGGAAGTTTTGGAATCAAAATCAGCCAATGTGACCCTTGGATGGTACACCTACATAGCAGGTTACTGTCAGGGTCCTCTGCCACTACAACAGAGAACCCTGAGAGCCCCCAGAGATACATATTGTTACAATCAATAAACATAGTTTTTGGTTAAGAAGGGAATGTAGTCACTGCCTGCTACATGTTAAGTCAATAAAAATACAGATACCACAAACACACTGTTTTTTCCTTGCCTATAATTGCATCAGGATATATGACATAAAGGGACTTGTAACCATCCATATAAAAACTTGCGAGGGACAAACACTGCAGCATGGTCTTGTGCGTGGTAGGTAATCTCATTGAAAAAGAACTGCATAATCTCTGCGGAATCCAGAATTTCCTGGTGAAAGTCAGTATATGTCCCGCTCACCAACACCCGAATACCTCAATGACCTCTGGATTGTCTCCATTCTCCGGAAAAGAGATGTAGACGGTCATAATGTTTTCATGTCCGCTTTTGTCTGCGCTAATGACAGGTACAGCCCATTCATTGCCAACCAGTTGGCGCAACACCTCTATATAAGCCATTTGCATGGTGGTGTGGGTTGGCAGTTCCAATCAATAAGGTATTTGGCCTCCATGAGGGGAGACTGTACCATATAACAAGAAGAGAGGTTCCATAGCAGACGGATGACACCAGAATGGGATAACACGAGAAACACCAACCTGTGGTGTGGAGCCAGCTCCAAACAAAAGCAAACAAACCTGGTACAAGGTTGTCTTGCCCAATTTGCTTCAAAATTTCACGCCAAGCAAGGCAAACTCACCTTTATAAGAAGGTAGGCACTAAATCATAGTATTTAGCTTCGTTGTTTACCCATTAGATGTTCCTGCATGTGCCGAAGCACAAGTACTGATCAATACACTCATCATTGAGTACCAAACCACATTTTGTGTTCATGACTGGCACCATTTCTAATGTAGGGAGAACAGACACATAATTACCTCTATAGTTACCAATCTGTTTAGCCTCTGACCGACTCACAACCCTGGAAATAACTGCATATCGTCGGTTCCCCTTTCCCTCCAGATCTTGCTAGGTCCTCTACTTCAGCTTCATCGAATCCCAAATCCTAAAACTGCCTGTATTTTTATGAATATTTCCCCCTGACCAATGAGCTGTAACATCACTGGTACGAGCAGGATAAACCCATCAATATCCCAATTTTTAGAATTATGGCTCGAACGATGCAACCAACACTGTTCGGACTGCAGCCAATGAGATCAATTAGGTGTCAGGTTTGATTATCCACCAATATCTCAAACTTGATAACTGAAGGGTATATCAATGCTAGGTGGATTGCTGCAGATTTGAGAGTGCCAACCTTCACAGTCCAGGTGATTTCTGAGGAAGTGTAACTTTGGATATACTGACAAGCACCTTCATAGATATCTTCAGCTTCATTCTACCTAAATTTTGATGCTGTTCGAATGCTTGAGATGGCTTCGGAAGCAGACAAAATGATCATGCACATGAAGTAAGTATCTTACAGGTCAATGCAGCCCAAATCAGACCATGCTTCAGACAAACAGTTCAATTCACAGGTCACTATTCTATGAACTTAAATTTGAGTAGCTGGTTGTCTCCCTGCGCATTGTCAAACTTCCGTTTGGCTGTAACATAGTTATCAAAGGACTCATGTGCTGCCATTGGGATTCTGAGCACCTGAAGACTAGCTTTGACACTGGGTACAAGTGAGCAGGATAAATAAGTTAGGATAAATCTTAACTGCATATATGCCAGGTATCAGTCCTCGATACACCACATACTATCGCTGAGACTTAGCAGTGCAGATATCTGAGTTGACTGTGTTACCGTATTCCTGTTCAGAGTTAAACACATGGGGAACATACGACAAATGGTCATGCTGGAACCAGCTAGTGGTGCGCCGCTCCAGCTGCCGGACCCACCCTTTTACTAAGGCTTCTTGGTATGCTTCATGCGCTTGTTGTTGTGAGAGGTACCCCATATAGATGGCCGGACATCCTAAAATTTGCTGTGAACAGTCGTTCCTGCAAGTGGGTTGAAAGGAGGAGATGATGCACAGTGATCTTTACCATGTACTATAGACTCCAGGATGGTGCCCAGTGAATACCACATAGGCCTTTTTGGGTGTATGTAGCTTCTTTCGGGGTATCATCGTCTTGACCCAAGCTCCTGGTTCAGTGTTGGTCGCTTGAGAGGCTGTTGCCCTGCAATTCATATTAACTCCAAATGTATCGATTTCTGATGGTACAATCACATACCAGGATACTGTCCATTGGCTAAAGGTGGGTGTCTGAACATTGTACAAGGTTAAATTGTTTGGAAAAATAGATGCAGAGGGTGTATCGGCAGTAGAGGTTGATGACAAGTCCTGGCTGTCCAATGTCATCTAGAGAAATGTTTCAGATTTGATGTGAGTATTGGCTCCATTTACTGAGTTATCACTGTACGAGAGGGTTACCCATTCAGTAGCTCCATTGGAATCACTCACTTGCTGGTGGTAAGATTCAGGGTGGACTCAATTGCAGCGATTAGAGGCAAGATATCATTGTCACCAATCTCAAGAGAGGCATCACTTGCAGTCTTGAAAGAGTCAGGAGAGGAACCGGATCTAGACGACATACAGAGATTCTAGGATTGAATGGGAACAATTTATCAGAATTTATCTCAAGTTAAGCAGCACAGACACATGATATTGCAAAGTAAGGCTTCAATTGATAGGAACTGTCAAACGTGGCTACTACGTAATGTATGGTTCTTGCCGATTGCATATTCCTTCAGTACTTTGGCAGAAGAGTGATTGCTTCCACTTGCAAAGCTCTTTTCCAAGCATCGAGAGTGTCAGCCTGATAGGTATACTTGACATTGCTTGGACTGGACACCTGGCAACTGGCCAGTTGCGCAACTGATCTGTAAAGTTAATCAGCTAGAATCCATACTCTTGTAAAGGAAATATGAATGCATCACTGAAGACCCTGAGGAACCAGCCCCTCATGACAACATACCATCTTGTTTTGAGATGCCTCAGTTGCATCTGAGGCATCAGAGGCATAGGAGAAAGAGCTAGGCATACACTGATGGCAATGTGAAGTAAAAGAGTTGTATGGTTATGTTTTCATCTTCTGCGGGGTTTTATAGGGTAACTGAGGGTGGCTGCAGCCACAATTTTTGTTATACAGTTGGTTTTGTCACATGATCTTGCAGTCACTGGCCAAATAGCCTGAATACTGTATTCAAAAGGTAGAGATTGTCAACAACCAGTACTCTTACTTGAATGCAGTCTCACAGAGTCAACGAGAATGGCCAGAAAAGAGCACCAGTGACGAAAGGCCAAAAGCGAGCACCGAAACCTCAAGAACTGGGCAGAAGGGGCCCGAGAAGAGCTCCTTAAACCTTACATCGAGGAATATGCAGACGCTCATGCAAAGGGGTTTGTAGCAGAACGGGACTGCCTCCAAAAAGTCTGCAATCATTACAATGCAGTCATTAGTTGGAAACTGGCAGACCACGAAGCCTGACATGCCTCTGGCTCCATATGATCCGACTTTCAGGGATACTGACTTGGGTCTGACTGAAGGGAAGATCGAGCAGAAGCGAATAAGAATTGACCGGATCAATGAGGTACGCAATTGATTAATTAATATGCAGGGCACTAAGGCTGACTTCTACGCCAAGTGTATTAAGCGTTGGCTGAAGTATTGTACAGACAAGTTGAAGAAAATCTCAAGGAAGAAGGCCAAGGACCTTGGGGTCTGTTTTTGACCAAGGTGGTGGGGGGTACTGTTAAGCCTCCGAAGGCTCACCAAGCATACCAGCAATTTATGCATGAGGAATACAGGAACCTGATTGCAAAGGAAGTTGCTGTTAGGTGGGAACTTGAGAAGGAAAGGCTGGCTGCAGAAGCTCAGGCTAAAGGAGAAACACCCAAGGAGGTGACACAGAAAGTGAATTTTCGAGCCAGTGTTGCCCACTCACTGTTTGATGATCTATCTGAGGAGAAGAAAGCCGGATTAAAGGAAAGAGCAAAGAAAGAGGCTGAAGAGGCTCGACGAAAATTTGAGGAAGAGCTCAAGCAACCTCCATCACAAACACCTGAGTCTCATCAGCTGTGAGTGACTGATGTGAACCCTATGAAGCTATTCTGAACATTTTCAGAGCATTAGATAACTTAAAGGACATACTCAGTCCTGTTCTCAACGGTATCCAGGAGCTGACTGGGTGTCATGTCTTCGTGCTTGTGGGGGGTCCAATGGCCTGGCCAGGGAAGTTGGCAATGCTGCAGTATGTGTCCATGGTAAGTATGATGCTGTCGTTGTTAACAATCAATTAGTTTCTCATCCGGCAAAAACCTCACGTCAATACCTATGCATTTCCCAAATTGGAAGCCAGAGGAGCTCAAAAGAATTGTACAAATGTTCAAAGAGTATCTGGAAACAGTGTATAGTGAGTAAGGATTACATGGGGCAAGAAGTGCTAACCAGAAGCAGCTGAGCAGGATATTCGTGATTGTTGGTTGGCTGAACCAGCAGAGATTGCTGCTGCACAAGAAGTGGTGGCAACAAAGGTCGATGTGGAACATGAGTCAGACAGCAACAAAGACAGCGATGAAGACAGTGATGATGGTGACAGTGACATCACTGAAGCACCAGCATCCAAAAAACGAAAACAAAGGCAAGATGGGAAGAATAAAGGCCAGGAGGGAGGAGATGAGATGAGGAAGGTTAAAGCCATCAACGGAAAAGGAAAGGAGAAAGTTGGGGCTACAAAGGACGCAGGCAAGTTTGGTCCGTCAAACCCTGCATGGCAACAAGACCCAAAAATGGTGGCTTTGTGGGAAGATGCGATGAAGGAGTCAAGGGAACTCCAAAGAGACTGGCAGCAGGGGAAAGCAGACAAAGGAACTGCAAAGAAAAGGAAGATTCCTGAGAAAGTTACTGAGAAGAGGAATACTGGTATGTCTGGTTCAGGTACGCAACCTTCCACCACATCCAGCTCAAACCCGCTCATTGAACTGCCACCATCCCTACTGGCACCCGCAGCCACTCCGAGGGCATCTCGACTGCATCCTGTTGATGGAGAAGTCGATCCACAGACCACAGACAAGATACCAGTGAATGTGGAAGAGGTGGTGATTACGTGTCCAAATGATGCTGCAGAATGGTTTAAAGAATTGTTTAAGGATATCAGCATGAACACACTGGGCGAAGAGTATCAGAATCTGCTTGGTGCGTTGATTGAGCTAGAGAGGACATATGGCTGGGTTACAGGTAGGGGTGCACTCTCAGCAAAGAAAAGACCTCAGAAGGTGACTGCGTGGATCCAAAATGGTCAAAAGGCATTTGGGTTGCATGGGGATTGTGCATCATTTTCGAGGGAATGGTGGAATTGGTGGATGGAGCTGCAGCCAAATTCATGAGGACCACTCCCAAAGAATGTTCTACAGCTGCTGCCTGTGGAGGAGATGGAGTTTACAGATGATTGGGGGCTGTTATGAGCTCCAGGGAAGAATGGACTGGTGACGATTGTGGCGTCACTGTGGGTGTGGGGCAAGGCAGTGAACAATGCAAAGGGGGAGCAGAAAGATCAGTTGCTGTTGGACTGGAAAAATGCGGTTAAAGATTGCATGTTCATGATAAAGGGACTCGCACAGTGGGAAACAGATAGGCCTAGCCAGAGGAAATAGAGTTAGAAGATGATTAGTATAGAGCTAGAGTACAGGGGTCTATCAATCAATCAATAGACCCCTGTACTCTGCAAGTTTTGCGCTAGGTGTCTACTCCAATGAAGTTGATTGTCCAAGTTTGGCTGTAATGTCTGATCTGTGTCAAGTGGCCACATAAACAACATGTGACCTTGTAAACAACATGTGACCTTTCCGGTAATGTCATTGGTGCTCCTTTTGGATGTAACGCACTGATGGTGGCAGTATGATATCCCCCTTTTGGTTGTGCGCTGCTGACAAACACTGGTTTGCTGCTAATGAATACACCAGTGTGGCTGTAGCCAAGAAGGCTCATCTGATATGGATGTAGCCATGCATAATGTATTAGGTTTACATGGCTACAGCCAGTGTATATAGGCTAAATTTTACATGTATGGCTCGAATATTCACTTCAGGCTGCCACCTGACCACACCACTTTAGGGTGAACTCATGAGTGAGATAAACCACCCTAAGGTGGTCCAAGGACCACTGGTCTGACCTCTTCTAGTGGTCCTTGCCATGGTCTTACTATGGTCTGACCACTTTTTGATGGTGGTCTGCAGTGGTCCACTGTGGTCTGACCCAGTGGTCTGACCATTAACAGTGGTTGATTGTTATCTTTCCCAGTGGTCTGACTGATAGTGATCTTCTCCAATGGTCCAACCAATCTATCTCATATTTCAAACACAGTCTGACTATTTTGTCAGTTTTAGATTCACAAATACAATTGACAGGAAGACTCAGTTCACTGCCAAAATGAACAGCCAGGCCATAGTCAGTTGTTTGATTCTGAAAATGAAATGATTAGGTGAGTATCATGGCTACTTTCAAATCACCATTATGTACCCTCCAAAAGATCTTTCACTCAACTCACAGAGGAATCCTGATGAGCACACCTCAAGCCACCACCATTGTGACACCAATAGTGGTCAGAGATCATCTCGGATGCAAGGACATTGTTGGCTAAATTCCAAATTGAAAGCTAAGCTCCAGTGGCCACTTGAATCACTCTAACTTGCATGCTGCTCATCACAGTTACCTGGACCAGATGATCAGGGATAGGGATTTGGACAGTGATATAGATGGATATCCCACCAACAATTGATAAGTCTATGGACTGGTGAGAGGTCAGATTTGAGTCTGAGATGATCAGGATGGGCACTTCAAAACATAAGAAATAGTTGTCTAGGTACTTAGTATTGACTTTACAGACTGTTATGGACTGTTGTATAAATTTTTGTATTTTCTCCAACTCTAGTTATTCATGAATCACTATAATGAAACCCTTAAGCTTTCACCTGAATGCAAGTTTAACATGTTTGATTCAGCACCTACATCAGCTATCTATCAAAACAGTAGGACACCAACAGGTATATGGCATGTTGCAGTTAGATACAAATATAAGGGTGGCTGGACCACTGGAGAAGACCACTATCAGTGGTCAGACCACCAGGAAGGACCATTATCAGTGGTCAGACCACAATGGACCACTGCAGACCACTGGTCAGACCACAGTAAGACCATGGCAAGGACCACTAGAAGAGGTCAGACCAGTGGTCCTTGGACCACCTTAGGGTGGTTTATCTCACTCATGAGTTCACCCTAAGGTGGTGTGGTCAGGTGGCAGCCTGAAGTGGAATATTCGATGTTTGAATGGGACTCCATGTTCTGTACTTCCCACTTCAACGACGTACGAGTTAAAGATGTTGGATTCGTCAGTAGGTACTACAGTCACTGTTGTATTGAATTTTCTTGTTGGCAGGTTGAGTTTCTCCCCGAACAATGCCTCTCCACACCTGGGGATTTCTCTGCTCTTGATATCTGTGGTTTGGGCCATCCTATTTCCCTCTACATGGCTCTTTTCCCTGCTCATATCCTCCTGCTGCAACATTGTCATAGTGGTTGGGAATATGCAACAAAGTTGACAGCGTTAGCAAAGCAAGGGTTGAGGTACTTGCTGGTGAGTCGTCTCCACGCTTGTTCCTTCACATTAATCAGTTGAATGGAAGTGCATTGGTCCTGTTTGTAACTCGGGTCCCCACACATCCAACACTCTCCACTGTTAACCAGTGCTGTTCCTGGTGTCAGTGGGAATGGGCTATCAAAAGTGATGATAGGAATGCTACGGGGTGGGGTCTGCACACGTGCGGGGCTGTCGACACCTGAGGCAGGTGCTAGAAGCGGGCCGAGGTGATGGCCAAGGGAAGTCTCACAGAAAACGATCTGCAACAACACAACCCACAAACAACACCAAAACACACACTAACTAACTCCTACTGAGATGCACTAGTCTCTCTTTATATTCCGGGGGTGTGAGTTAATGCTCTTTTTGAAGTTTGTCACAAGAGGAGGCCTTTGCGGACAACGACTTTTTAGAGTCTTGTTGCTTAGTGTATAGATGTGGAGTCTATCTTTAGAATAGAAGCTCCTCGGGTCTCTAAACGTGCAAAGTTCAATCATGAAATCAAACTTCTTTCAAAGTGGTTTGCTTGAGTTGCAAGACTTATTGCAAAGTTCAGTTCTTAAGACCTAAGACAATGTTCAATTGATGGGTTCCAATCCCAACCAATCTAGGTTCAATTCCAGACAAGTTCCATATTCCTGAGTACACAAGACCAAAACTCTCAAGACCAAGTCTCAAGATCAAACTTAGCAACTAATCTTGCACTTGAGATCAATCAAACAAATCGAGCCAAATACCTGAGGGTAGGCAAGGGGCATTAATTCTACCGATAACTAGGTCCTCAGGTCCTTATATACTTGTACAAAACGATAAATATAGACAAAACAAAACAAACTACAATGGCCATGTGTTGATGAGGAACATGTGAGTGCACGATATATCTAGAAAGCCTGCTAATCCACACAGAGCACTGTGGACAACAAGACACTTCTAATATATGCACAACCACTTTGATATTCCGAGTTTTGTGAGGTCGGAAGGAGAGCTTTGTGAGGTTTCTATCTCAATAGAAAGGCTTATTTTAAGTTGTACTGATTTTCTAGAAAACACGACAAACATATTTCCTATAGACCAGGAGTGTGTTTAAACACCAAGGGTGTATGATAGAGGCCGGAAACGTATATCTCACAAATTCACAGACAGACAATCACAATTTATCACAAAGTCAAACACAAATGTCAACCAAAAGACAAATCCAAGTCAAGATGTATGCAGATCCAAGATGATTCCTCAAATCAGGTCTCAAATCACACAAAGGATAGCACAAGCACTGATAACAATAGATTTCCAAACACGGAACCCAAAGTACAACAGGTAGCAAATCACTTATCTAACTACTAGAACTTCAAGTCCTTTTATACAAATGCCAAGCAGGTACTAGAATAGACGAAACGTTTCCAAGCTTTCTTCCTAAGCTGATTCTGACTCACAGGAGAGGATGGAAGACTTATCTGAACACTCTCGACCTTTGATGACTCCTTCTGATGGTCCCTCGATTACTATCTTCCTTATTGGGTCCTATCTGATTTTCCGAATCTCTCCGATACTCCTAGATATGACTGGGCAGACCTTTCCAGGCCCTCGATCATCTTACAAAGAGACCGATCCTAGAGTCATCATGACTCCAACATTTTCGATCCATGATCACTGAATTCTAGATCAGTGGAGCTGAGCCAATCAACATTATCCTGAGTGCTGGTGCTAGACCAAGCAACTCCTAGACTATTTCCAGGTCCAAGCGGATTCGAGTCCCAAAGCTTTCTAACTTTCCTGAGTGTTTCTCTAACCATTCGACTTTTCTAGTTTTCCTGTAGCCTATTACCGTTTGCTTTCTAGATAGTCAACTTTTCTAGATCTTTTTGTAGATAGCTCGGATTCGAATGATATCCTTTCTTTCACTAAGTAAACCTCTGGCAAATACCTCATAGAGTCTAGCTGATTCATAAGTTAACCATATCTCAAGCAATAGCTAACCCTGACTCATCAATCCAGTTTTCTAGATCTATAACACATAGCTTTAACTGTGTTGTAAGCTATAGCAAGTAATTCATAGAATGCAGATATCCAAGGCTTAGACTTATGTAGAGTATTGAAAGAGCGATTTATAGCCTTAGCCAAAAATCGGTCATATCAGCATGTATTCAGTCCAATGAGTCAAAACTGATGAGAAATGACACAGAAAGGCAATGCCACGAGTTGGTATCCATATGCTGCACCACCGATTGTGTATATTTGAATTTCCAACCTCCTCAGAATTGCTATTTCTGAAGAGGCGGCCAACATTGTCCATATGCTCCACATGTGTTGAAACACATTTCACTGGTTTTAGGCAAGCCTAGAAAGGCCTATCAATTGTCCTTATGCTGTGACAGATGGTCGGAAGTCCTCTGAGGCCCCTATATCTGATGCATTCCATTCTGAAAGCTTTGTATTATCAAGACCACCATGCAGTAGGGTTTGATGACGGATGCGATGCAGAGTCAGGTGCTCTTCTGGGTCTCTAGCTCTCTCTCTGTGATTTCTTTCTTCCTTTTCTCTCTGAGGAGCCATAACGTGACTTTGTCGTTAGACTCCATAGCTAACACTCAATACTTCCCATACCAGTAGACATTAACCGATCGAGTAAATCAGTTAGTTAGGTTCCTTGATAACACTTGTCACCTAAATAGTACTCCTTGCTAAGTAATCCAACCTCAGTAGCTAGCTAAGTCACAGATCGACAGCCAGTAATGAGTTTCGAAGCTCCGAGAGCATTCAACCGTTGAGTATCAATACCATAGACACCCTAAGCAAACCTATACTCATCCTCGGACTTCTAGGATAGCCTAGGAGGTAGTTCTTGTCGGTTTGTAGGTCTAGCCGCATAACCGGCATATCAGCGACTCTGGTGAAGCCATGTGTTTCGTTCCATGCTGCAACTTGTGCTCTGTACAGTGCATGTCCTTCTCCCGTGTTCGGGTGATGTGGTAACTTACCCACATTGCTCCGCAGGATTTCAATTTTCTCACTTGTTAGCTGCTGGTTTGGAGGGTATGATCTGTTTGGGGTTGCCATTCCGTATGGTCTACTTGGTGGCATAGGTAGTCCTCAGCCTCTGTATGTTTGTCTGGATGGTGTCTGTGGGTTATCAGGGGGGGATGCTAAAATTTTCGAACTGTGTTCGCAATGTGTATGAACGTGGGGTTTCATTCTTCTTCTGTTCTTTCTCCTTTTCTTTCTCCTTTTCCATTTTGTCCAGCTTCTCCGCCATCTCCCGAAGTATGTTCGCCTTCTTCACTCCTTTCTCAATGTGAACCTGACTTACTGCTTTCACTTTGCTTGTGAATATTCTCCAATCAGCTGGTTCCAAGGATATCTTCTCTCATATCACTTCTGGGAGCAGTCCACGTATCGTGTAGATATGGTCGTTGCTGGCCACTATGTTAGTGCTGGTCGCTCTTTTCAGTTGTCGGTCCACCCATGCGACATGTGTCCACACATCTACTCCTGCTACTTGCTCCTTCTCCATCAGTTTACTCACCACTAGTGTGTCTTTCTCCATCTCTCGAAGGTAGTCGGTCTTACTCTTTTTTACCCTCTTCTGTCTCGGCCACTTGTCATGGAACACTGTGTCTACTTCGTTCCATGTGGACGGTACTGTGTTCCTGTCCATGATATCCCACCACCATTCGTCAGCTGGTCCTGATGCATCTAGGACGTTCCCGAACCATTTAATCTTGTATTGGTCTGTTTTTGCTTCAGTCGCTATTTCAAAATCTTGCTAGAAATTTTCTGGTATTTTGTTTGTTTTCTCGCCGTGAAATTTTGTTATATCTGATAATTTCACCATAGGTACGACAGTTATGTGTATTGGGGGTAACGGACCAAGGGGTTACCGGCTTTTGAATCTGTCACATGATGTAGGGAGGTAGGTACCCCCCCTAGTCGACCTTGAAAAATTTTGGTGACCTATTATTAATAGAATACATATGGGTCGTTCTGGTCCTTGTAGCTACAGTGAAGTAAGATAGTGAGTTTGCATTGATTTTATGAGAGTCTAGAGGTCTGGAGTTCACGAAACAAGGTTCCCCAAAAGCGGAAGGCAGCAAGTAAACCACGGCCGCCACTGCAGATTGACGCTCCCCATCGTGCTCAGATGACACTATGGTAGGTATTATAACTGTGTTGATATGAGGTAGCTGATCACTGATTATTTAGCACTACAGACCTTGTTGGAAAACTCAATGAAATCACCTGTAAATCTGGTGTCATTGAATGAGAATTAGAGGAGCCAGATGTTGATGATCTTGGAGAAGAGGAGACTGAGGAAGATATTGCAGCAGAAGCTTCATGGATGTTGACGAGGTGGACCAGGAGCTGGGTGTAGAACCTGGAGAATCAGAGGATGATGTGGCAGGGATGAGTTGCCTAGAAGAGTCTAATCAGCCAAACGAAGGCGTGGAAATTGAGAGGGAGAATTCGCCAGCAAAGTTTCCAGATGATGTGGCGGTAGTACAGTTCCCACCGCAACTTGAATCCGAAGTATCACCAAATGGGTTACCTGACCCACAACCATCAGCCAAGCAAGCAGGCAAGTCGGAACTGGAAATGGCGAGCGGTTATGGAAAAGAAGAACGAATGTACGCTAGAAAAAAAATTGATGTCAACATACCCAAAAAGGGACATCATTCACAGCACATGACCTATAGGGTAGGTAGGTACCCCCCGCAACCGTCCTTATTTTGCAAACCGGCATCGTGTGTAGAAAGCTAAAGCCGGTAACCTCTTGTAACAGACTCGGAGGTGCTGGTGATGTGTTGGGTGTTAACTGTGGAGTTGGTTCGTTATCTAAGCTGAGAGAGCTTTTGGTACTTGGTGAAGGAGATTCGGATGATATATTGGAGTTGCTGGGTAGGATGCTAGATATCCACCGACCATCTGGTCCTCATTGTATCATTTTCCAAAAATTCATTTTGGCCAGTTTGATAACGAATGAGATTCTACAAGGTTCTGATGTTCTGAGATTCTGAGATTCTATACGCTGACAAGCTTTGAGTTAGATTCTCACTCTCATCACCATGTGGAACAGTGGTTCTCGGATGGAATGATCGTCCTGTGTGGTTCTTCGCTACATCATGTGACTACTTTAGGGCTTCCTGTCCAAACTCCTCCTTCTTGACCTTCAATCCTCACATCCCGAATCCCCTACTCCAACGGTCAGTTGAAACTTGCCTTGCTCCGTCTGACTCAAGCTCGATGCAAGTCAAAAGAGATCTTCCGCATTTGCCATCACTATTGACACTCATGTCGGTATCAAAAAATGAGAAAGACATATGATCCATTACAAAATCCGGTGACGAGATCTATCTCCTCAGCTTTCGTCAACTTCTATGTACCAGAAACAGAGTAGGTCGATAATAGACCTGACACAGGTCCCTCAACAATCACGCGTTGAGGGACCTGTACACTTCCGAAAATAGATGGCACACACAAATTTCAATTTTTTATCCTCTCAAGGTACTCAGCAAGCTTCAGGATGGTATTCTAGGTTGTATACAATATTTATATGGACACTTCAGATGCACTATTTGCTCCATTACGCTCAAGTTACGCTGAAACAAAGCAGCGACATCAGGAAAAAATATTTTGGATCCTGGCTGATCCTGACATCATCCTGGTAGTCCTAGGCAACAACGGCACCAGGTTTTCAGAAGTTTCATGGGGTAGCCCTCTTTCAACTTCAGAAAACTCAAGTTCAACTTAAGTTGTGTAGTTGTAGATATAAACTTAGTATGGGATAAAACTTAACAACTTAAGTTGCTAACTCAAGTCACGGACTGAAGGTGGCTATTTAACTGAAGTTGCCGCCACTTAAGTAAGATGATGCAGCAACTGAGACTCAACTTAAGTCACTAACTTAGGGCACTGACTGAAGGTGACTTGAACTTAAGTTGCCTCAACTCAAGCCAACTGCAGAAGCCATGCCAAAACCTCAACTCATTCAGATGACTCAAGCTTCCAAGGACAGTCATGATATCAAGTCAGTTTAGAGACTTCGGAACAATACCTAGCCACTTGTCAGGCTGAGGAACCTGATGAGCAGTCAGATATGACTGCTCTGTTGCAATCAATGCTACTGAGTGTCAATCAATTGACTGAGCTGAATGATAATGACAAACCTTGTAAC